>JAVIAB010000117.1:67299010-67502705 GCA_032433765.1 Megaustenia siamemsis
ATCCCCAGGGGAAAGACAAAGAGGAAGACCAAGGAATTCTTGGAGAAGACAGATAGAAGCAGAGTGAAGATGATGGGAAGACATGGAATGATCTTAAAAGAAAAGCAAAAAACAGAACGACTTGGAAAGTGTTTGTTGAAGACCTATGCTCCACTGGGAGCTAAAAAGGTAGAAGAAGATGAGGTTTATAAGCATTTGTTTTGATGAAATAATTAGAAGTTCGTATCAGTTTTGAGATGGGACCAAGACACCAATGTTACTTACACTTATAGTGGTCAGCTAAGCAACCTTGTCCTCAAAAATTGCTTGCTGAATAGTCTGTTGTGCTGGGTCAAATGTGTCAATATTAATTTTTCTGTAAATCACAATACAACGCATCTATGTCCACCTAAGCCTTAAATGGTACCAGATTTTTTCTGGGAAAGTAAAGCAGCACGGGCGTAATATCAACCATATTACCCAAAAATCATTGCCGAAGGTCTGTAAAATTTATGGTCACTAACACCATATTCCCTATACGTCACTTGGCATGACGGGTATACTTTACTTTTTCTTATGTCCACCTAATGTTCTTTTAGGGCTGATTATGAAGAGTTGTCCAATGAACACGGAAAGAAATAATGTCCGAGGTGTTCATTAAGGAGAGGGTAGAGGAGATGAGATAATTATTTGTGCAAACATTTGTAAATAATCTGTTTACATTTTTAAAAAAAATGAATATACTTTTATAATCCATTGAGTGATAATGGAGAGACACTCGCGCTTTTTAATTTACAATATCTTTTGACTCAGTGTTTTAAGTAAGTAAGTGAAAAAGTAAGGTTCCCTCCCTGCCTTAGCTGTCTTAATTGGGAATGTGGTGTTAGCGACTATATTTTTTCCTGTCCTGCAGCATGTTATTGGTTGATGTGGTTGGTATCATGCCAGGCCACCTTTACTTCTCTGAAAAATATCTGGTACCATATTTTAGAGAGTGGTTTATACTTTTCCAAATTTAGTATTAAAGCTTATAAGTTTAAAAATATCACTTTAATATAAATTTAGCAATGATCTGAGAGTAGGGCGGTCTGATGTGATACCAACCACATCACTCATAAAGCAACACGCTGTTAGTCATGAAAGATATGGACAGCAACACCCTACCCCTGATGTGCCATAAGGTATGGATAAAACCCAAAACATTGTTTTAATACAAGTTATTTATGCATTAGTATTTGGGCACAATGTTTACAGAAGATGGAAAACTAACAGAGAAATTGACATGAGAATACAAAAGCAAATGCTGTCACATACCAGCTTTCACCATTTGATAAGACATCCAAACATTTCTATGGCAGCAAAACAACAAATGATAAATAGCATTTCATACCAACTTTGTGCTATGAAAGTCAACATGGACCCTTTCTAAATCACATTTAAAAAAGATCAATACATGTGAGATGTGATGCTTGAGAAAAGTAACAAACAACACAAGAAGAGATAGAATACCAAATGAAACCATAAGAAAAATGGTAGGAACTAAACCCTGCCAAGAATATATCGAACAACAACAACTTAAATGGTTTTTGGCCACCTGGTCAGAATGAATCCTTACCAATCACCATCAAGGGCGTTCTTCTCGAGAATGCATGGGAGAAAACCAAAGGAAGACCCAGAAGAAGATGGATAGATGCAGTGACAGAGACATGTAGCAACAAAGGAAAATCACTAATTCAGACTGTTTGAGCAACGACAAATGATATAACCACATCTTTACGGTACCAGTGAGAAAGAGAAAAGAAGAAGAAAGAAAGAAGATTTATGCATTTGTTGTTTTTAAATTGTTGAATGTGGACAGTGATAACACAGCAGTGTAGCAGGATTTTGTTCTACAGTACACCTCATCGTTTGGTGATCACTAACAGATTGTTATATCTAGGGCATATTATAATTAGAAGAAGAAGAAGAAATATATATATTGTTATAATGTCCTTGCATATTTTTTAACAGCAATCAGTAAAATCCGTTTTGTATTCAATTTCAGCTGTCCATTCCTGCATAGAACAGCTGAGATACTGAAGAAGATATCACTTAAGTATTACAAGACGGGCACCTGCGTTTATGAGACGGATTCTAAGGGTCATTGCACAAAGAATGGTCCTCATTGTGCCTTTGCACATGGAGTCCATGATGTGCGCCACCTGTTTATGATTCTACAGAATGGCAACCCTCCATGGAGATTATAGACAAATCTTCAACATCTCCAGGTACATTGAGAAGGACAGAGTTCTTGCAGAAGATCCACGATGGAATGGTATGTAACTTTTGTATTTATATTGTATATTGTTCTTTCTTCAGGGAGTGGTGCCAAGTGGGTAAGACCTTTTATTCAACAGTTATATTAAACTTAGATTATGACACCATAGTAAAAATGGCCTCATCAAAACACAAGTTCTTAAAAATTTGACATTATGCTGTGTCCAAACACCCCCCCCCCCCCCAAAATTCTAATTACCAGTTCCTGTGACCCATGAGTGTTTGACTTTTGTTTATATTGTCATTTGATTTTTTTTTCTTAAAGAATTCGTGAGATATGATCTCATATAATCCAAAAAAATTCACCAATTTTCAAGAAGTTGCTCGATTTTCCCTATTTTGCTCTGACCAGGAACATTTTAATGGTTATCAGCCGACATCAAACAACCCTCTGTAACTCAGGAAATGCAGTGAATAACACTATGAGGTAGCCGAACAAAGTGATTGAATTCACTGTCATTACTGATAATCATCATTTTTTGGCCATGTAATGAGAAAAGAACAACTGAAATATATTGTAACAATTGAAATTGAGGTATGAAAAGATAGAGGAAAGCAAAGAGAAAAAATACCAGACAGCTTAGAGAATGGCTTGACAGAAGGTCAACAACAGAAATGATAAATAACTGTCAAGATCGAAAGTTGTGGAGAGACATGATCATCTACGCCAACAGGCCCGGTACTTGATGATGATGATGACTGATATTGTAACACATACGACCCGGTGGTCAAATTCAGGTTATAAATCAATCTGGACAGGAAATCCAAGTTTCCTGTGTGTATCCTAGTGTAAACGCAAAGCTGAGTGTCAAAAAGTTTATAGAAAAACATTATTTTAGAGCTCATAATGTTACAATTAAGTGGTAGTAATTTTTATTACAGTATTGTAAACATGTCGGCCATAGGTAGGTTTCATAATCTAGGGTTAATGCAGGTTCACAAAAGTTTTAAAAAAAAAGTAAAGAGCCCTGTCATGCCAAGCGGCTTATAGGGAATATGGTGTTAGTGACCATATTTTTTATAGACCTTCGGCACATAATATTTGGGGTAATGTGTTGGTATTACGTCCATGCCGCTTTACTTTCGCAGAAAAAATATGCTACCTATTTAAGGCTAGGTTGTTGATGTTGACGGATTGCCACGAGTTGATACGAGCTTGTTTGCCCTTTGACTCATAGAATGTGGCGGGTCGTAATGGCTTTCTTGACATTCCCGGCTCTTACTGGAGAGGTTGGAGGTCGTCTGTCCCAGCTGCGCTGGAAACTACTAGTCCAGCCCAGAGGTACTGCAATACTGGGTTCTCTATATCAGTAACAGCCACCACTACAGGGAACAAATTTAAGGCTAGGTAAACCTGGAAACCGTCGGTCAGGATTGAACCCAACCTCTTGTCCTTGTAGATAAATTACATCTGAAGAAGACCAAAAAAATGTTTTATTTTTCTGCATACCCTTAGTCGTCAGTATTATTCTTTTTTTAAAAAGCATTGGTCAGCTCAACAATCCATACAGCTTGCTCAGGGATAATACGTTAATATTTTTGTTACTCGTGCATTAATTTTGTGGTAACAGCCTTCTATAACAATTTTGAGATTGTCAGTCTAATTCTATATAAAAACTGAGCTAACATAATTAGTTGTATGAAAGAATGTTATTCATATACATAAGCTTTTGTGTCTTGAAAGAATTCATTTGAACTAAGATATTTCTTCCATAACATATGGCATTAAGTCAAAGAAAAAGCTGTTTAAAGTTATACAAGCTGTGACTTAATTTTCAAATTTACTATTCTATCCATGGATTCAGTTTAATTGTAGTCGAGACATCCCTTTATTTGCTCAACTGACCATTCTGCATTTCTTAAAGCATATTTAGACAGATTGTTCCAGTCAGATGTTGAATGTACACACAACTTCTCCCAGGATTGACTTGACCTTTTTTTTCATCCTTTAAACTCATCAGTTTGTAAATGTACACATCCTTGTCCCACCAGTCTTCTTCCTCCTCCCTATAAAGGAACATACTTGGTGATGTCCTCTTTGTTCAGAGTATGACTGCACTCAATCTGCAATCTCATTGGTGTTAATCCCAGCTTGTCATGGACAGTACAGCCAGGTTAAAGTGCTCACTTATGGCCTATTGTCCAGGAGCTGCATGTATCCATTCCAATGCAGGGTGTGCCTGTTGACCATCTTTAACAATATTTTGCAAGTCCATAATCAACACACATGATCTGCGCTCTTTATAACCAATCATGTTTGCGTATTTTCATCCTTGTGCTGAACACCTAATTCTACAATAACCAGATTTTCTAGTCGCCTCACTGCCATGCTGGGGGCCGCAATAGCTATGTGGTTATTGAACTGGGCTGCTAGGGACTAGAAGTAGGGTTCAATTGGCTGCTTTCATGTTCATCCAGCTTTGAAAGGGTACCTTATTTTTTTTCTGGGAAAGAAAAGCGGCACAGGTAAATACCATATTCCCTATGTGCCATGTAGTGTGACTGGGTTCTTTTCCTTATTCCCAATGCTTGTAAACCACAAATCCCAACTGTTGTCCTAGATGCAAGACTCAGAATTCACTGTTGTCCAAGCTGCAAGACACAGAACTCCACTGTTGTGCAGGATGCAGAACACAGAACTGTTAGTGTTGATGTATGATCCTCAGGTGATGACATTTTTTCAATGGATTCCCTTTTCCACAACCTCAGTGACTTTGTAGGTTCAACTGTGGCAATCCTTGCCGAGTTGAATAATTACTTTGATTAGACTCTTTCCCTTCAGCTGTTATCTCTACCCAATCATTGCTAGCCTTAATGTCATCTAAATCATATTCTCTGCTTTTGGATGACATGGCCCTGATATCCAAGATATTGGATGACAAATTTTAGGGGGGGGGGGGCTGTATATAATATATACAAAATTAATTTGTTCATCACAGAAAAACATACATTTCAATAATTTGATTGGCAAGTCTGAGTGGGTAGCTGAATTGATAACTTGTTGGGCTCTAAACCAGGAAGACTTGGATATGAATCCTGGTAGGGTCAAAAGTTTTTCTATGGCGGGTGAAATCAGAACTCAGACCTGAACATCTCGCAGTGACTGCACTGAACCAGTAGCTTTTATTTTTCAGTCTTGCAGACCCCAGTAATGGGAAAATGCTGTAAAGATTGTTTTAGATTGGCAAGTTGTCAGAAAGTTAAAATAGTAATATACATGAGATGCTTGAGAAAAGTCAATGATGTCACCAACTTAGAGTAAGTAAAGAGGCATCAGGTGAAGTTGTTGAAATCAGGGAATAAAAAATTGTTAATCGATTCCTTGCATCAGACACATAAAATAAAGAAAATGAGATGGTTCAATCAACCTGTGAGAATTTAACATATCCAGTTTCACTATGAGTATTTAATATCTGGTGATTAAGCCTCATTTCATGAGAAAGACCAGGAAGCAGATAGATAATACAGTAATGAGTCTCTACATCACATTGAACTTTGGTATCACTTGAGATTGTCAGCTTATGGTGCAGTACCGATAATATCTAAACAAACAATTTTGAGAAGGCACACAAGTCTGCTAACATTGCACAGGGAAACTGTTTTTGGTCTCTCATGTCTCTGTTGTTGTTTTTTTCCTAACTGCAAAATAACATAATCACATGCACAGAAAATCAGCATTGGACATTGTTGCTTATCCAGGAAGTAATATGAAATCCCAACACCCACAGTGCTTCATGACATTAGTGATAGAACAATGGCTACATAATTCTTGTTTAAACTTTGTAGGCAAATGTTACGTTTCATTGTTAATGAACTAAGATTTGAAGTTAACTTCATTGTTATAACTCATTGATTTATCAGTACAAAGCAGGTCATGCATTATATTCATTTTGCTCATGGTTTTGTGTTTGTAGATACAAATTTTGTGCTTGCTAATTACAAGACTGAGCCCTGCAAACGCCCACCTAGGTTATGTCGTCAGGGCTATGCTTGTCCTCAGTTTCATAATTCAAGGGATAGAAGGAGGAGCCCAAAACAGTTTAAATATAGGTAAGATGTTGCTTTGTGCATGACTATTGGCATTTTGATTAAATTTTTAACGTGTTGATAATAGTCAAGTTGAACACCAAAACTCACTGGCATCGCAGCCAAGAAAATAATTGTTAATCTAAAGGACACAATCTAATTGACCTAACATTGAAATTTGTACTCGTATGTGTATCAGAAGTAGAAGCTGCAATAGCTCAGTGGTTACTGGATTGGACTACTCAGGATAATTGGAATAGTCTCTAATGTCTTTTTAAAATATTGACAGAAGCACTATATTCCATATATGTCATTAAGCATGACATGACAGGCCTCTATTTTCTTATCAGAAGATAGGCTCCTTGCTTTCAGCTCTTCTCATAGATTAAAATCCTTCACTAGCATACAGTTTGTTTGGTTGTTGGTTCTTTATTGTTCAGACTATAATATACTCAAAGCATGCTTCTTGTGCTGCTAATAAAAAAAAAAAAACAGTTAGGTCACAAGAATAGCAGGAGTTAAATTATAAACTGTCATAAATGCATTTGAGTGTCCATTCATCATCATCATCAGCTTATAGTCTATCCAGAAGCATGTTTAATAAACATTTCCCAGGGTTTGTTAAGTTTTTATTAGCTTCTGTTTTATCCTGGGTATATTAAAATGATGAAACAAAGACAGACCAAGAAGAAAGTGGCTTCAAAACATCAAAGAGACCTTGAACATAATAATGGAAGAAGTGGGAGATCTGACTAGAGACAGAAATTCTTTCAGACAGGCTGTGGTGAATATAACATTCTGTGGGAGATCTGGCTAGAGACAGATTCTTTCAGATGGGCTGTGGTGAATATAACATTCTGTGGGAGATCTGGCTAGAGACAGATTCTTTCAGATGGGCTGTGGTGAATATAACATTCTGTGGGAGATCTGGCTAGAGACAGATTCTTTCAGATGGGCTATAGTTAATGCAACATTCTGTGGAGATCTGACTAAAGAACAGATTCTTTCAGATTGGCTGTAGTTAATGCAATGTTCTGTGAGAGATCTAGCTAAAGACAGAGATTCTTTCATATGGCATGATGAATGCAATGTTCTGCAAATGACATGCAATGCTGATGATGATGGAATCATAGGTGTTGCATTTCTTTAGAAATGGCATTTTGTGGATGATGTGCTATTATCTGTATATAAATGAGGTAAAAAATGTATCCTTTATTTCTAATTATGACAGAATTTGTTGAAGATTTTAGGAAGTGAAATTGTGTTGGATAAGATAACAAAACTATATTTTTATCATGATCTTATGCTGAAACTTAATTTGACTCAGGTCCACACCTTGTCCTATTGTGAAACATGGGATGAATGGGGCGATCCAACACAGTGTGAGAGTGGTGATAACTGCTCTTACTGCCACACCCGTACAGAACAACAGTTTCATCCAGAGGTATTTATTGTACAGAGTATGATCATATCATACTTGTACTGTTTTTTTTTCTATCATATTTGTTTTTTATTATTATATTTTGTTTCATGAATTCATTGAATACAAAAAGCAGCAACACAAAAAGCCTTCAGTAAAGATTTAACAATCAAACCTGTACTTAATTTTAAGAACTAGAAATTAATGCAATACATTACAAATGTAGTCTGTACAATTTTAAAGTCCAGATTTCTGATCCAAAGCATCCAAAAATATCAACTATAATCAAGAGAAGGTTGGCCATATAATGAGAAGAGACTAAAGAATCTCACAGCAAGCCCTCGGATGGGAACCACAGGGTAACAGAAAAAGAGGCAGACCTAGAGAAACACTAAAAAGAACACTGAGGCGAGAGGTAACAACAGCAGGTATCAGCTCCCTCACAGAAATTGAGAAACTCGCCCAGAACAGAACCATGTGGTGAAACACAATGTAGGTACTGTGCAAGGATTGACACTTGAAAGATTGTCGGTTACATGAGCCTAGAATTTCTGCCCTTTGTGCCGTGTCGTGCTGTCTTTGCCTCGAAAGGACAATAGATAGATAGATAGTTTGTACAATTCTATGTTAATGCATTTTTAAAAGTGTGGAATTGCACTTTATTAATTAACATTTACTTGGTTGGAAAGTGTCAATATTGATAATAAATATACGTTTTAGAAATTGTTTTACTGACATTTCAGATCTATAATCAACTAAATGTAACGACATGGTTCAGACTAATTCATGCCCAAGAGGAGCTTTTTGTGCTTTTGCTCATGTAGAACGTGAGTATTCACATTTTCCTTATGTGTTGTTTTGTACTTTGTGACGGATTTGGCTGAAATGTTGTAGTCTGTCTTATTTCTCTAATAGTTTAGCTGCTGCATTATACCATTTTGTGTTAATTTTACATTTTTCTGTAGCTCTACTCATGGTCTCAGCATAGTATTTAATATTTTATATTTGTGCTTATCTACATTTTCCCCACAATTTATTTTCTAGTTTTAAACGTTAAGTTTTTTTTTTTAAAATCTAACACACACACAAAATTTCTAATAGCTCATTTGTGAGAAATCAGTTAAATGTAAACATTTACAGAAAACATGAGTAAATCAAATTTGTAATTAAAAAAATATATTATTATATTTAATGTTGAATATGTGAACTAACTTAAGTTTTTTATGTTGCTGCTGTTTTACTTTTTGCTGTTTATTTATTTTTGTTATGTAAATAACCATGCTATCTTCTTTCACTTTACAAAAACAGCAAACTCTGCTCATTATTATAATTCAGGTTTTGCCCAATTGAAACCAATTTTTCTTTAGCGGTTTCAGCCTTAGATATAACATGGTTATTTCTTATTTCAATGCCAAATGAAAATTCAGAATATTTGGAATATATTGAGTTATATTTGTATTTAGTGGCAGTAGTTGTGCATTCTCTTCTCTTTCTCCTTCCCCCCCCCTCCCCCCCCCCCCCCCCCCCCCCCCCTCCCCCCCCCCCCCCCCCCCCCCCCCCCCCCATTTTAATAATTAATTTTCAGGATGGTGTTTTTTTCCCTTAAAAATGGAGTTTTGAATTTAGCATTCTTTTAAACATAGCGTAACTGCACAATATTAAAGATGTCAGGCAGTTTTATGTCTGGCTGGAACTTCCCATTATATATTAACGCTTTTCAACAAATTGACATGTCCAGGGCCCCCCCCCTATTTATAAGTCTTTCTTTAAAACTAAGAATAGCAAAATGTTATATCTTCTCAACTGTATGGTGCAGAAACATGGACTTTAGATAAGAAAACAGAACAGAAAATTTAAGCCTTTGAAATGTGGACTTATAGAAGAATAGGAAGAATTGGATGGAAAGAAAAGAAAACAATGAAGTCTTAAAACAACTAAAAATGAAAAGAGAACTACTAAACACAATCCAAACAAGACACATGTGATTTTTGGGGCATGTTAAAAGACATAACAGCCTATTAAAAGTAATCTTGGATGGGAAAATACAAGGTAAAAGAGGCAGACCAAGACTAACATGGACAATTAACATTAAAAGATGGACAAGTCAGCCTATGACAACCTGCACTATCAAAGCAAGAGACAGAGCAGAATAATGCTCCATGGCTGCCAACCTTCGATGCAGAGACAGTACTCGATGTTGATGAAGTCTTTTTTGGTCTTGTGTGCATGTTAACTTCGGAAAGATATGGAAAGTATGATACTTGTTAGTATGTTTTTAAACTTTCTTAGAAACCTTCTTCATTCGGCACAGTCATGTTCTTTATTTTACTTATTATGTGTTGCATGCATTCTTTAATAAGAATAGACAAAAAATTAATTCAGTTGAGCAAATTGTTATTCATTCTTTGTTATATATCTTTACCCCAGAAGAAATAACTTCAGTCAGAGATGTTTTATCAAGCTTAAGCACCAATTCTTTGGCTGCCTTTGTGACAAGTATTTTGCCACCATCTGAAATGTCAAATAAGTCTATCTCACTGAAAAACAGTGTAGACATGAATAAGGTAAGCTTTCCCCTATTGTGGTATGCCTTTTTTTTTAAATATAGCCTTTACTTGTTTCAATCAGAAAACACTTAGTTTCAGTGAAGTATTTTCCTACCGGGAAATTTGTAGCGCTAGATGTGAGATACCTCAGGAAAATACTTTGTATACCTTGTAATGAATTCAAGACAAGTGCAGAAAGAAGAGAAATGACAAAGTATACAATACCAACAGATTCTAAATTGAAAGTTAACTTCAGGAAAAACAATCTTAGTCAGCTGCAGCAACAGTAACTTATGAGGTTAGTGGAAACAAAAACAACTTAACCCCCTTTACACTTTAAAAAAAAAAAAAAAAAGAAGCTTACATTAAGTAAAGGTATGAATTGTATCATGGAATTCATAGTATAAAGATCTGTGTTGGTACAAGTTGAATTATCACAATAAGTATTGACATTTGGAAGTAAAATGTTTTCATTGTCTTGGTTTTACAGCCGTGTTGACAGAAGATTGTCATCACTTGATGTGAACCTGATGTTGCTATGTAGATAGGTACCTGTGTGTAGTGGTAACTTCAAGAGTTGTATCAGCATTAGTAATGCCACCACATGAGTCTCTCAAATTGAACAGGTCAACGAGTAAAAACCTTATTGGGTCAAGCTGTATGGAGATGTCACCAGCCTTCGCCTGATGAAAACTTTTTCTTTTAACTTATAAATCATCATCAAGTACCGGGCCTGCTGGCATAGGTGATCATGTCTCTCCACAACTTTCGATCATGACAGTTATTTATCATTTCTGTTGTTGACCTTCTGCCAAGCCATTCTCTTAACTCTTAATGACCGTAGTTTTTCTACCCAGTCACTACTGTTTTGCCACAGTTATTTTTCCTGAAAAATACTTCTTTCACTAAATCTTTCATATTTTCACTATAAAAAGTCATAGACATATAAATTAGGCATCAAATTGAAGGGCAAAGGACACAGATTCATAATCAGAAACAATATGTTGGAAAAAATTGAAGAATAAGAATTTAAGCAATTAATAATTAAAATTTAAAAAAAAAAAAAATTAATATAAAAATTGGTACTCAACTACCCAAAATGGGTGTGGTTTTTAATCAAACGGTACTGGAAATGTGTTTCCAAGTAAATATATCCACTTCTGAACAAATTAGGAAGTTTCACTATCCTACGGAAACTAGTTTGCACTATACACACAATTCTTCATGGCATGTAATTTTTATGTGAAATTTTTACTCCACAGTTATTTTTCCTGAAAAATACTTCTTTCACTAAATCTTTCATATTTTCACTATAACAAGTCATAGACATATAAATTAGCATCAAATTGAAGGGCAAAGGACACAGATTCATAATCAGAAACAATATTTTGAAAAAAAAATTGAAGGATAAGAATTTAAGCAATTAATATTTAAAATTTGTTGAAAAAAAAATTTTTTTAATATAAAAATTGGTACTCACCTACCCAAAATGGGTGTGATGGTTAATCCAACAGTGCTGGAAATGTGTTTCCAAGTAAATATTTCCACTTCTGAACAAATTAGGAAAGTTTCACTATCCTACGGAAACTAGTTTGCACTATACACACAATCTTCATGGTATGAAATTTTTATGTACTTAAGAAGGGAGGTGTGGCAGTCAACTAAATATATTACACGGGTAAATAGATTAAATTAAAAGTTTATGTACAATATTTACATAGCCGCAACATTTTAATTAATTTATTTACAAGTCTGAATCAAATGTGGCCTTTGTGTGCCACAGTTTGAAACAGTGTTTTGGATGCAGATGCGGCATACCATCACATCCTTCACACAAAAAATTAGTCCGTCTTGGGGCACTAGGTTTGCTACAAACCTTACACCTGCGTTCCTTGTCGCTGTAGGAAATCATATGTTTTGTCCCCGCTAACCGCTGTATGGGGTTAGATATCTTTGGTCTGCCTGTTGAGACCCTGATGGCCCTCTCAGGTTCAGGCATGATATCAGCAGCCAGCCGAAGCAGGAAATCAATTAGAGATAACTTGAACTGCTTGAGATTCATTTTCTTGGCACTCACCAATTTATATAAAGTAAAAGCATTGGTGCAAACTATCTCCATCACCCAATGAAATATCTTCTTCCACCACTTCTTGCTCCGTCGCTTATGAACACCGTAGTAGCCAATCATTTGGTCGGCGCGGTCACAACCATTCATGTTTCGATGGCAATGGTCGTTGCCAAAAATTTAAAAAATTCATACTGTGAAAAACTCCTTCCAATTGTTGAAACAAGACCTCTTTAACGCTGGTGTATTTGTACTTATTTTATGTGCAGCATATTCATTTATGGAATTGACAATAAAATCAACAATATTGTCAGTAAGCAATACCTTGTAACAGTCAAAGGGTGAGGACTGTTCACTGAGGCCAGACTTTTCATTGACTCCAGGACTGCACCCTTCTTTAGGATGAAATCTAAAATTGTTGAAAGTAACAGTTTCATCATTGCTACTGTTGGTGGTGTTACTGTTTGGTACTAAATTCCACTCACAAGAGCTGCCCTAGTACCACTAGAAGACACTTTAGGCAATATTTTTCTACGCTTGGCACTGGGTCCAGGTTTCTGTAGCTCCCCTTCAGAACTGCTGGAACTACTAAGAATATTTGCTTCTTCGTCAGAGCTACTAAAACTAACATCATTGAGATCACTATCACATTCAAAGTCCTCATAACATAATTCTCTAGCTTTATCTGCTGTTAATAATAAGTTGCGTTTAAAAGCAAACGATACTTCACTGCTGCTAGCCATTTTTAACTTGTAAACACAAATCAGCTGATTGAATACTTAACAAAAAAACAACTCAAATTTCAACGATATTGTGAACAAAACAACACGCTGGATTAATCTAAGCTTTTCAAAAGACAGGAAATTCGATTAGAGCGATATTCCTTCCGGATGCAGCAGTTTAAAATGTTTAATTTTCATAGTAACGAAACAAAATGAAAGCGACTTTGTCAGAGTTCTTTGGCAGAAATGTGATTAAGCAAGCGTCGATGACAGAGCTCGCACGGACGTAAAGAGTTAAGCTGTCTGAACTTATAAATATTGGTTTTCTAAAGGTGTACACTGAAAAAGAAGAATAGTGGGGACCAGCATTAATGAGATGGAACTCTGGTGAAAATGCATTGGTATATGGAGGAAACAGGCTAATAATTGCAGTGCTGTGGTAAAACTGGTAGCAGGATAAAGTAGTGACGTATAACGTATGCTCCGAAAGGTATGGTGACAAGCAGGAGCAAGTAGTGGGGTGTAACATACATTCCTACAAGGTATGGTGACTATTGGCATATGGAGCTCATAATGCACTTGTATCCGTCTCCAGTACCATACCTAGATAAGCTGTTTGAATGTCATCAGCCTTCTTCTTTCCTTCCTCATTTGCCTTTCAACATCAAGGGGAGATATAATTTGTATTATTTTGCTCTTCTGTTTACCTCTACTACTGTTATGTTTCCTGGTGTTTCTAATATTATGTCAATCCATCTTTTTCGTGGTAGGTTTGGGGTCTAGTGTTCTCA
Source organism: Megaustenia siamemsis (assembly GCA_032433765.1). Lineage (NCBI taxonomy): Eukaryota > Metazoa > Mollusca > Gastropoda > Stylommatophora > Ariophantidae > Megaustenia > Megaustenia siamemsis. The sequence continues at coordinate 67,312,876 of JAVIAB010000117.1, forward strand.
CAATGATCCTCTAGAGGCTGATGTCTAACGTTTAGACCCACTCTTTGCACAGAAATTTTCACAACTAAAACAAGCATGTGCTTTTTTTGCCGTGCTGTCAAGTCTAAGAGCTAAAGCTTAAATGCAGCTGGTTCAGGAAGATAAGATAATTATACACAATACATCTTATTAGTCATTTGTGGTATAATTACTTGGTTATATGCAGTTGTAATATCCTCTTTTGTTTCTCTTTAGACAAATGGCAAGGACGATACAAAATTACCTAATCCCATTGGAAAAGAGAGAGCTAATAGCACATCATCTCAGTCTGGCTCATTACCTGTAAGTGTTTTAATTGTATCTATTTCAAATTTCAATTTAACTTGTTTCAGTTTGTTATATTTTTGCCATAAATAAATATTATGGTATTAATATATAGTTCTTACTTATGTAGTAGTTACAGCAAAGATCTAAGAATAATAAAGAACATGTACTGGCAACAAACAGCGGCCATAAGAACTGGAAACCAATTGGGAATGTTTCAACAAATAAAACGGTGTTAGGCAAGGTTGTGTGCTATCACCAAATTTGTTTAATATGTATAGTGCGATTATTTTAAGATTCATATTGGGACATGCCTGGAATAACAATTGGACGTCATAATATAAATAATCTAAGGTTTGCTGATGATACAGTCTTAATCACGTAGAGTGAAAATGAGTTACAAGAAATGTTAGACATTATAGTGAAAGAAAGCAAAAATAAAGGACTCAGCCTTAATAGCAAAAAGGCAGAGGTAATGGTAACAACAAAGAAAAAGACATCACCTCAGTGCAAAATAACGGTAAGTGGAACCATATTAAAACAGGTAAATGAATTTAAATATTTGGGAACTTTGTTAACCTCAGACGGAAGATGTACAACAGAAGTGAGATGCAGAATGGCTCAGACAAAAGCAGCTTTTCAAAAAATTAGGAAGATACTATGCAATCCATTTTTGACAATAGAAACAAGAAAAGAGTTCTTAAATGTTTTGTAGAGCGAGTCCTATCATAAGGATGGGAATCATGGACAATAGGACAACAGATAAGAAAATCACTGGAGTCAGTAGAAATGTGGTTTTACAGAAGAATGTTGAGAATACCATGGACAGCTAAGAAGAGTAATGAAAATATTCTGAAAGAGGTCACAGCAAAAAGAGAGCTAATTTCCAATATTAGGAAGAAACATTCATCATTTTTTGGCCATGTAATGAGAAGAGAACAGCTGGAATATATTGTAACAACTGGGAAAGTTGAGAAACAAAGAGATATCGACAGATGGAATCAAAGAGAAAAGATACCAGACAGCTTAAGAGAATGGCTTGGTAGTAGGTCAACAACAGAAATGATAAATAACTGTCGTGATCGAAAGTTGTGGCGAGACATGATCACCTACACCAGCAGGCCCGGTACTTGATGCTGATATAGTTCTTGAATGAACTGTAGTTGTCACTTTCTAGAGACTTTGTCATTTTGTGGGAACTGGGTGATCTAGAGGTAAGTTATCTGCCTGGACAAGAAGGTCCTATTTTTTATTCTCACCACTGGTAATATGATATCTAGCCTCTCAGAAAATCACGAAAAACAGGACTTCCCGTGTGTACTCATGCACGCTAAAGAGCCCTCATCATCATGTGCCTTACCGGTTGGCGTAGGTGATCATGTCCCTCCACAATCTTCTATCTACAGTGCATCGTATCAGTTCTGTTGTTGACTCTTTTCCATGCCATGACACCAAGCTATCCAGTATTTCTCTCTTTGTCGCCCGCGATCTCTCTTTCCTTTTATTTTGCCAGTTGTAACCAAGTATTCCAACTTTCCTCTTCTCATGATGTGCCCAAAAATGTTGATTGCTTCTTTGTGATGTTTTTTAAGAGCTCCCTTTTTGCGTTGGCCTCTTTGAGAACTTCCTCATTGGTCTTTTTAGCTGTCCAGGGAACTATCAACATTCTTCTGAGAAATCCCATCTCTGTGGCCTCTAATCGTCTTTTAATTTGTTTGTCTACTGTCCATGATTCGCTTCCATAGGTCAGAATTGGTTCTATATAGCACCGATGAACTCTCTTCTCATTTTATTGACATAGATTTAAAGAACCCTCAGCAGTCAAAAATCTAAAAGAGTAGATCAAAAATGGCAGCAGTCCAGGCAAAAATTGTTAAACAAATATATTCATCCATGCCGAAGATGAGTGTGTCAGACCAAAAGGTCTCAAATGTCACTTTACCCACTTAACGGGTGAACGCTAAGGAGAGAGTTATTTTTTTTTCATTTTACTTGTTTTTCAACTTAATCTTCTCACCTTTTGTATGTATTAGCCGCTTTCATGAAATTTTCACGGAGTTGTTGATATCAGTAAAAACAGTTACTGTTTTTATGATGGTGGGTAATTTTAACTAGTCGTTTATTTATTTATCTCCAGTCTAATGTTTGGGTTTCTGACCCTGTTGTTTCAGTTCATCTCATAATATACTTTGCAGGTTAGCTTGTGTTATAGGAACCTAGAATTCATGCAATCTAACCTGTTGGTTTATACTTGACAGGCGGCACCATATCAATATCTAATACAAATTAATAACTCAACAGTTTTTGTGAATAATTTTATTACTGCAAGGAATTTTAAAAAAAATTATGACTTTTACTCACAGAGGTTATAAAATTGTATTGCTGTATAAACAAATATAAATTCTTAATATTATCCTGAGAGATTAAATATCATGAATTAAACGAATCTTAATATAAATTATATAGTCCCTGTGTAATTTATCTGGCAGTGGTGGACTACACAAAAATTTAGGTTAGACTTTTTGGGAGGAAATTCTGTATTTGACGACTACCTTAAGATAATACAATTATACTTTTTCATTAGTATGTGTGGTCCCATGTACAATATGATCTTCATTCCAATATTGTGCTACCAGTGCTAGACCTGGACCCTAGACTCTAGATCAATAAGAAAAATAACCACTACTGATGTGAAATGTGGTTAGTAGACATATGACAGAAAACAGCCTGGGAATGAGATCAGAAATGATGAACTGAAAAAAAAAACAAGCTAATAGTAATTTCTGCAAAAATAATACAAAGTGGTTTAATCACATAAATCACAACACAATGAGCCATCAATAAATCTTACAAGAAGGCCAGACCCAAGGGTCAACCACAAAAAAAGACAGATTGATGGAATATCTAAAATACTAGAAAACATATTAGGAGAAGCTAACAAAAAAGCAAAAGACCACCAACTTTATCACTCCTTGACACTGAAAAGCACATGTGGAAGGAGGAAAGAAGGTAAATCAATCTCTTCATGTTTTACTATTAGACTATTTCTTGAAGATATGAATCACCCATCTCCAGTTTCTTATTTTAAACTCCAGCTGCTGTGTTTGCTATTAAGTTTATTAGAAAAGTGCATTTTAAAATTACTTATTGAGAATTTTTTAGATAAGGACACTTCAATAGGTGAAGCTAAAAAAATGTGAATTTAACTCTTTCCGTGCTGAAGCTTTTTTAACAATGCAACGGAAGAGTTTTCAGAGACAACAATTTTCTTGATTTTAAGAATCAATCTACAAATTTACATTTATCTAACTTATAACATATTATATATCAATTTTTGGATAATTGAATAAAGTGTTAGATTTCACCAATACCAAAATGATACAAGACGTGTAAAAAGAATATGATTTAATGATGGTTAACATTAATCAAGCTGGGAGTGATGCACCATGCGGCGAAACGTATGGAAAGAGTTAAAATTATGTAACTCTGCAGTTAGAATAGTTGCATGAAATGGCAGTTATGAATCATCAGCATGTTTCATGTTTTGTCATCTGCTGAAGCTAAAATCTGCAGACCTAACAATAATGCACTCAATCAATGATAATCAAATAATCAATGATAAAACAGTAATTAAGAGGTTTAGGTCGGGTCAGCTGCAGTTAACACAAAATGCTGAACAGTTTCATTATCGTGTGCTTTTACAGATAAGTCTGCTGTCTAACAATAATGGAAACAGCTACAGCAGCAGTTTTCTCCTTGACCCATTCATGAAAGCAAGGTCAGGCAGCCTGAGCTCTGACTACAGTATCTCTCCGCTTTACATGAGGGCACCAGGTTTTGAGAGGGATGAGATTCAGGTACGGTTCTTAATTTTTTGTTTGTTTTGAAGACATGAAATGATCTTAAAAGAATGGCAAGAACAGAATGGCTTGGAAAGTGTTTGTTGGAGACCCATGCTCCACAGGGAGCTGAAAGGTAGAAGAAGGAAAACACATTTCTTTATCAGTGTTTGGCTTTTTTGTTTATATATTTTTTAAATAATATATGATAATATTGTTTGATGTGAACTTTGAAAAAAAAATATATCCATTTGTTATTAAGTAAAACTAAAGTAAGGGTTCCTTTATAGTATATGGTATTTGTGCCTAAGTATGTCAATGACTGACTTCATAACTATGGATAATATGCTTGGTATCACACCAGATTCTCTACTTTTCCAGAGAAAAATCTCTGGTACCTATTTTCAAAGGCAGATTGAACCCTAAAGCCATATTAGTTACACACACAAAATCAGCTCATATGGTCAGTAGCAGGTGGGTACACTACACAATTCAGCCGTTATGATTTCAGTTTGTTGTTAAATGTTATGGAATCTTCGTCCCTTTCCAAAATGACATTTGTGTTTCTAAAAGCAGAGCTCTTTTTTTTTTTTAAAATGCTATTTGGGTTATTTTGCCTTTATTCATGGAAGAAAAGTCATCTAGGTGTAACACTGAGCTACTCTATCCCAAACATGTGACCAAAAGACGTGAATGCTATAGAAATACCTTTACTGTGATTAGATTATGTTAAATTGTCCCTTTTTTTGGTTTTCTCAAGTGATAAAGGTTAAAGTTTAATTTGTTACAGCTGAAATTGAGGCAACAACTGATGGCAATTGAAAAAGATCTCAGCTTGGATGCTGCTGAAAAGAGCAAACGCAAGGAAAACCTGATGCTATTGCACCAAATGGGACTTTATAATCACATTGGCAACAGCCTGGCTTTGACTCAAAGCTCAACTATGATGTCTCCTCTAGCTCCTTCATTCTACTCACCAGGGGAATGTGTTGAGTCTGTGCTAGGTATGTTTCTTAAGATCAATTATTATGTCTTATACTTGGTAATATTTAACCAGTTATGTTCATCTTTTTATTTCCATAATTCTGTGTGTGGGGGGGGGGGGGGGGGGGGCGTGACAAAGTGGTTATTGCATTCCTCTTTTGCCACGTGATTGCAGTTTTACTCCAGGTTGTGGCAAGGTTTTTATTAACATACTTAAGATTTACACATCCTGAGGACACTAGAACTTTATCTCCAGAAAAGCTGGACTGACTGTCATGGTTCTGACACCATCATCTTGAAGATCTTGATGAGCTGTTAATTATTAAGATCACTTATATCCATCAATAGCAGGATGTATTCATAGTACATTAGCATGTGTTATGTTTCTGACACGCTGCACGATATCGGGCAGGCAACATTGCCTCTAACCTTTTCAAACTGCTGAGTGGAATTATTGATGTTTTGAGCAAAATATTTTTAATTCAAAGCAAATTGTGACCAAAATAAACATTTTGTAAATTGAAATAACTACAATATTTTGATGCACACTGCACCAATAGAGCATATACACAACTTAGAGAAAATATTTGAGACAGATACATAGGATTTTAGAGGGAATCTTTCTCTCATTGTCCAGCTCTGGACCATTATAACATTGGACAGAAGTGCCATCAAGATATGGTCATGATTAAGATTGTTAAACCTGACCTAGGTACATGATATGAGTTGTTAAACTTGACCTGGGCACATAATATGAGTTGTTAAACCTGACCTGGGCACATGATATGAGTTGTTAAACCTGACCTGGGCACATAATATGAGTTGTTAAACCTGACCTGGGCACATGATATGAGTTGTTAAACCTGACCTGGGCACATGATATGAGTTGTTAAACCTGACCTGGGCACATAATATGAGTTGTTAAACCTGACCTGGGCACATGATATGAGTTGTTAAACCTGACCTAGGCACATAATATGAGAGTCTTAGAGCCCCATAAGTATATAATATGTAGTTATACAATTATTGTCCATAAGGGGGTTGAGTGGTCTAGAGGTAAGACACCAGCCTTTGGACAAAAAGCTTCCAGGTTCTAAACCATTGCAGGCAATGGGAATTTTTCTCTTTTTAGTCTGGTCTCTTCATTGCTTTATCCTCTCCAAATCTCTGAATATTGAGTTCCAATGTCTAGCCTTCTCAGACAATGGCAAAAGATAGAAGGTTCAATGTCCACTCTTCGTATATTAAAGAACAATTTGCAGTTAAAAGTCAAAAAGAGTAAGTAAAATTGGTCGCCCCCTGGGCAGAATTGTTAAGCCATTAAAAGTCAACCCATGCCTAAGGCAGATGTATAGAGCTGAAAGAAAGAGATATTTTGGCTTTACCATAAATTTCCTTTAAAAATATGGGCACAAGCACTGAATTTCTAGCCTTTGGACCTCAGCTAATTTGTTCTATTATATGTGTATTATTAGCTCAGTGGTTAGTGAACTGGACTACGAAGGACAAGAGGTAGGGTTCGATCCCAACCGACACTTCCGGGTTCACCCAGCCTTTAATGGGTACCGGATTTTTTCTGGGAAAGTAAAGCGTATTACTGAAATCATCACCCCAAAAATCATGTGCCGAAGGTCTGTAAAATTTATGATCACTAACATCATATTACCTATATGTCACTTGGCGTGACAGGGGTACTTTTTACTTATGTGTATTATTGTTTTCTTGTTCTAACAGGAAAAGCTTTGAATGATGTTCACCTAGAAGATCTGGATATTGGCAGTCTAGAGCGAGAACTCGATAAGGACATAGATAACAATTCTGTTAGCAGCTCTCTCAGCACAGGACTATCAACCTCTGGCTGCTTCAGCAACAACTCTTCAGTTCCTATTGGCATTCCTCTCAGCAGTATCACCCAGCGAGGGAGTATCAGCAGCCTATCACAGTCTCCACCCTCACCTTTCGGTAGTTTTCCTCACAGCTTGCAGCTACAAAAGCAGGACTCCAATGATCATGTGAGTTTGGTGAAGTCCTACTTTATGGGGCATAAATTATTTCAGTTTGGAAGAGTAGCATCCCTTTTTTTTTTTTTTTTTTTTTTTTTTTTTAAATACACTGATGCATACATGTTTAACTAACTTTTCTTTACATCAGTCACCTTTCAGTGCCTTTTAAGCTACACTTTTCCATCTTTTCCTTATGATTTTACATAAATGCCTAAATATTTATTAATGCTCTCCAGCTAATGTTGTATTGTTAGATTGTACTACATGTCTAGGCACAGCTGTTTGCTTTAATCAAAGCGTTTTACTTGAATCACATTGTAGCATTTTAGCTTTCATCTTCAAGAATCTTGTGTAATGATCTGGGTCTGCTATGTTATACTTATTTTAGAATGGCTATTTTATGACAAGTATTGAGGGATGAAGAGATAGAGGGAAGCAAAAAGAAAAAAATTACCAGAGAACTTAAGAGAATGGCTTGACAGAAGGTCAACAACAGAAATGACTGTCGAGCTTGAAAGTTGTAGGAAACATGATCACCTATGCTGGCAGACATGGTACTTGATGATGATGATTTTTTGACATAGGTTCCTCCACTTTGTGAAAAAGCTTAGCAATTGAAATAGTTCAGCTTAATTAATTATTGCATTATAGATATTTTAGTGAGTTCTTGTTTTAAGATAACTCATTCCAAATGTTATACTATCTGGTGCTATCAACATTTAATATATAGCTTCTAATAATTTGAATAGAAGACCATATGCAAATTGTATTTCTGAAAGTAGTAAAGGAACAAGACAACTAAAGTATATTTGATAAACGACTGTGTAAACCATTTGAATTGTTAATGCAATTAAAATTGTTTGAATTAGCACAGGTGCAATTCCAACTCTTTTTTCTTGTGTCATCATTCCTGATGCTGTCTCATCTTGTCATGTTTACTATTCTTCTCAGGCATTTCATCTTTGCTGTGATGATCATTTTCATTTTCTTTAACTGCTAATGTTCACATTTATATTGGTAGCAGAATGTTGAGAAGAATACTGGGATAGTGTGCTATTTTTGTGTTAAACTTTATATATTTGTTATGCAATATTGGAGCCAGCTATCCAGTATTCTGGTTGGCTGTACATCATCTGTTATTGATCTCTGTTTGGATTTTATAAAATGAATGCGATCAAATATTGCATTTTTCTTTCTGGTGATATCATTGGTTCTTAACGAATGTTAAGTGGGCTTAGAATATTTGACATAAATATACATAATTAAACATATTTGACTCCAGTATAGCATTTTTGTGATTTTTTTCCCTGGGAAAGTAAAGTGGCATGGGCTTAGTACCGACCATATATTCCCAAAAATCATGCCCTGAAAAGTTTATAAAAATGATGGTCACTAACACCATATTCCCTAAACTCCATCTGGCATGTCTGGACTCTTTACTTTTAGTGCCGGGTTGCCTTCCCTTTTAATCCCTACTCATGTGGCCAAACTAGATTGATTATTCTGTTTCTAGAGGGAGGTACTGTGAAGAGGTGGAGTAGGATCTGGATGATTCTGGTTCACCAATCCTGGTGCAAGGCCATCAGCTGTGAATAATGACCACTTCAAGCTTTGTTGCTGTCTGGCTCCTAGCCTCCAGATATTGAAATGAAATAAATATGTTTGTTGCGGAAGTGATTAATTTAAGTTTGTCATCGAAATGATTAATTTAAATTAATTGTCAAAATGATTAATTGAAGTTTGCTGTTGAAGTGATTTAAGTTTGATGTTCTATCAACAGTCATCCTCCCCTCTGTTGAGCTGCTACCCAGGAATGAGTAAATGCCAGATTGGATCAAATCTGAGTGATACCAACTCAATGTCACCACGTAGTGCTGGACCACAGTCACCTATGCTTTCAGGCTCGTTCACCTCCCATTTTCAAAATGGGGAGGTCCACAAACTTCGTGAAGAACTTTTGATGACTAAGTCCAAAATGGCAGAGTGGGAAGGTGTTTACAACCAGGCAAAATGTGTAAGTGCATGACATTTATCTTTCACTTTCTCATAAAAAAATTTTTTTTTTTTTTACAATTTTGTGTTTAATTATAATGCAAATAATCTGTATATAATTATTTAAATAATTATAGCCCTTGACTACATGTTTGTAATTTACCAATTATTTACTTTTTGGTTGAAGTTGCAAACTTTTGAATGGCACACTAAGATTTGGATAAATATTAATCTATCAAAATCCATAAAAGAAAGCTAGAAAAATATATTGAAAGGAAACTAATAGTCAAAACAAGCTGATAGTCTCAATTATTTTTCAGAAATGTCATGACCCTTCTAACTTCCAAAATATTTGGTCTGTTTTTAATCTGCTTTTTGTATTTCTCTCTTCTTTTCACTCTTTAATTTTAAATCACTTCCTGTATTATTTCTACTCTGTCTCTTGCTTTGATGGTGCAGATTGTCATAGGTTGACTTGTCCATCTTTTGATGTTACTTGTCCATGTTAGTCTTGGTCTGCTTCTTTTACCTTGTATTTTTCCTTCCAATATTACTTCTATTAGGTTGTTGTGTCTTTTAACATGCCGTTAAAAATTGTATTTGTCTTTTCTGAATTGTATTTAGTAGTTATGAAGTAGTATATATATATATATATATAAATATATATTTAGTATATATTTTTATACTATTTTATAGTTAGTTTTATAGTATATTATTAAGAGACATTTATGATGGTTACACATGTGCAGTTCGAACAGAGGAAGGACTGAGCGAATGTTTCCCAATAGAAACTGGGGTTAAACAAGGATGTATTTTATCACCCTTGTTATTTGGAGTTGTTATGTACTTCATAATGAAGAAATGCTGCACTGGTAATAAAGGCATCGAATGGATACAAGGAGACCATTTGGAGGACCTCGACTTTGCTGATGACATAGTTCTCATCAGCAGTCAGATAAAAACGATGCAGGAAAACACAAATGAACTATCATCAATAGCCAGCAAAATTGGCCTTGAGATCAATCATGAAAAGACTAAAGTCATGAAAAGCTTAATTCCAACAGATGACAAAATATACATGGAAAACAAACCAGTGAAGAGATCGATAACTTTATCTATCTTGGAAGTCACATTGATCGAGAAGGGGATACAAGCAAAGAAATTAGAATCAGAATAGCTAAAGCAGCAATGTCTTGCAGAAGCCTTAAAAAGTTGTGGAAATCAAAACTCATCAGCACAAACACAAAACTTAGACTATTCAAATCAAATGTACTATCAGCCCTTACGTATGCGTGTGAAAGCTGGAAAACAACAAGAGATAAAGAAACAAATTGAACGCATTCGAAAATAAATGTCTAAGGAAAATATTTGGTATAGCGTGGAACGAGTTCAAAACAAGCGAGGAAATTAGAGAAATCGCCAATCAACCACTAATATCTTCAGTAATAAAGAAAAGACGATGGTCATATGTTGGACATGTGATGAGAAGAGATAATAACCGAATAGCAAAGCAAACCCTCATGTGGGAAACAACAGGTGAGAGAAAAAGAGGAAGACCCAGAGAGACACTGAGAAGAACATTACTGAGAGAGGCAAAAGCAGCAGGAATCGGCTCCCTCAATGAGATAGAGCTGCTTGCACAGAACAGAGACAAATGGCGAGATTTGATAAAATATCTTTAAAAGAATTGAAAACTGCTAGAACAAAAATTCAGATAAGAGGAGTATCTTGGTCTACGCCCTATGGGCCGGCTACAGCTCGAAAGGTCAATAGATAGATAGATAGTTTAGTAGTTATTTATATATATAACTAAAGTTTAGTAGTTATTTATATATATAACTATAGTTTAGTAGTTATTTATTTATATATATATATATATATATTAGTATATATATATATATATATATATATATATATATATATATATATATATATATAACTAAAGTTTAGTAGTTATTTATATATAACTAGTTTAGTAGTTATTTATATATATAGTATATTTATATATATAACTAAAGTTTAGTAGTTATTTAATAGGGATGAACTGACATCTGAAAAATTCAACATCAGTTGACAGTTGCTGATGCTGCAAGAACTAGAACTCTCTATCTCCCTCTACACCAGAAGGTGAGGAAGAGATGAGAGAACAAATGCATATTTCAAAGGTTTCAGTTTTATCCTGACAAACCACATACTCAGTTTTCCAGTCCCATTAGAATATATATTTAATGAAAAACTATTTTCTAAAAATTGAGCTATGGTAACTTTATTGATAGTTTTTAATGAATAATGAATCCTTTTTGTAACAATTTTTCCTGAGGTTATTATGTATAAATTATATCATTCTGTTTATTAAAAAAAACACAATTATCACACTAATGCTGATAATAGTGATAACTTATGTTTTCTAGGCCTGTGAAGCTTGGAAAAAGGAGGCTGAAGATGCTAATAAAAAAGCTAAGGTTGCAGAAGACGAAAGACAACAAGTCCTGAAACAGAAGGATGAGGTAGAGTGTTACAGATCTCTTGTCCATCATTTCTTTGTGAAGTAGATTCCTAAACTAAAGATCTAAATGCCTCCCCATATTTTCAATTCAATGAATTTATGTTTTTCAAACCTTTCTTATAGTTTTTTAGGTGAACATGTACCAACATATTAAAAAAACCTGTACAAATGGGGAATAAACATACAGGTCCATTTTAAGCATTAATTAATGGGTACCAGCTCATAAATCTTCAATTATGTCTTTGGGGTTTTGCCTACTTCTTAGCAAGACATGACCCATTTAGTCTTAGATTAAGTCGTCTAGGTTATATTTGACCACAAGTTCCATCCAAAAAGAAAAGAAAAAACTACTTTGGGCTGGAGCCCACATGTGTAGCCAGCCAATTGGATTGCGAAGTCATTTTACACTAGTCATGTGATATCTCTAGTTAAATTCGTTAAAATATGAGTTCTTTCGGAAGTTCTCGGTAACTTGATGACTGTAGGAGAGAAAAAAATTGGTTTTGATTTTTTGCCACTTTTAGAAGAAACAGTTTTCAGATATTTTCAAAAACACTTTATGTTTACAATCATTTTAGAAGAAACAAAATGCTGAATTTCAAAAAATAAATGGTATTATTCTGTATTAATGAGAGTAGAGATTTTATAAAAAAAAACACATTAAAAATTTATTAAATAAAGGAAAAATGTATCATGTGTAAGGTATGTATCTTTGTCTAAACTTTTCATTCATAATAAAATTCAGATATTAATTTTTATTAATATTTGTAATTATATGAAAGTTTTATTCAAACCATGTCTTTTATTCTTCTGATTCTCTTGTAGCTCTACATAACTGCTCACAATTTTGTGTAATGTGTGGTAAAGTTGTGGAAAATAATTTTTCTAGATTGTCAAACAGAACTCACAACCATTCCCAGAGCTTCCTTTCTAACTATTATGTTGTATTCATTTTACTTGTTCTTTGTTATTTTATATTGTAACTCTGATCAGTTTTTTGTGGCTTGAAAATTCATTTTATTATTCTTCTTTCAACAGATTCAAAACCAAAACCTCCGCATGCAGCAGATAATCTCCATGTCTGGTGGTCCCCACATATATGCCCTGTCTAGAAGCAGTGAACTGGACAAACTGAACATTCAACAGCTGCAACAGCTCAGACTTCAGCTGCAACAGGATTTGGAAAGTCTGGATAAGGTTTGTGTAGCTGTTACTTTGAGGACTTTCTCATCGAGTGAGTGATTGAAAAGGGAAGAGAGCGAATAATTAGCATATTTGTTGTGTGTGAAATCTAGTATTTTGTGTGCTGTGGTGTCTTTGGGTTAATGAGAGATAAGAGTGAGGGAGAGAACATGGATTTTCATTATATACTTTTAAAAATATAATTTATCTATTCCTAAATTTTCTTTAGCTTCTTCTTCTTCTTTCCTTCCTCATCTGCCTTTCAGCGTCGAGGGGAGATATAATTTGCGGTCTTTTGCTCTTCTGTTCGCTTCTGCTGCTGTTATGTTTCCTAGTGCTTCTAATATTCCATCGACCCATCTTTTTCGTGGTCGACCCTTGGGTCTGGTGTTCTCAACGTTTGTTGAAGGCTCGTTGTGTTGTGTTTTTCTTTCTGCCTTGTCACGTGGCCAAACCATTTTATCTGTTGTTTCCTTATATATTCTATGGCGGGGGCTATTCCTAGCTTTTTTCTCAGTAAACCCCCATGTGTTTTTATTAAGTTAAGCCCTTAACTTGAGACTGACTCAGCAGGTCGGTAAGGGATAAATGTTTTATGCTCAGAGAAATTTTCTTTATAATGTCTTTAATTGTTGTTTTTCATATCTGTCCTGTATTTTGTTTAATTTTAATTTTTATCTTGTATATAACTCAGTTTATTTATTCTTGTTTTTTGTTTATTATTATATTTGTAAATTCTTTTTTTTCTTTTATCCCTTAATTATGATACCTATCTGTAACTCTCCCAGTTACGATACTGTATTAAAAATGACTACCTCTTAAATGTAATATTAGGTACTCTAAAAATTGTAATTTCTCTGAACTCTTGACACAGTCCCACAAGGCAAAACATGGGGACTCTAAATTCCTGGCTCAGGTTGATTTATGACCTTAGTTTTACTTCATGGACCGGACGCGTTACAATGTTTGTCGCTATGGTCACCATAAGTATGCTCAGAGACTGCATGGCATTGTTTGCTGTGTTTCCCAAGTCATAAAGGGCTGTTTGATGTCTGCCGATGATAGAAAATTTCCGTGGTCACAACAAAGGAAAGGAAAAACTGTCAGTTTCTTGAAAATTTGTGTTCCCCCCCCCCCCCCCCCCCGCATTAAATGGTGTATCTCACAATCTAAAAAAAAACAAACCAATAGCAATGGAAACAAATTAAACACTCAGTGGTCAATGGAATTGCTAATTAGGAGGGGGGGGGGGGTGTGTATGTTTGAACATGGGGGAAATGTCAAATTTTGATTAATTTGTGTTTCAATCTGTAAATTTTACAGCAGTATTGTAATCTAGGGTAAACATGTCATCGTCATCAGGTTGTGTGCATTGCACTCACCACAACCTGTCAAAAAGAATCTCAGCTCTAACCAACTCCCCCACTTCTTTTGTCATGTTCAAGGTCTCGGATGTCTTGAAGCCACCTTATTTGTCTGTCCCTGTTTCATCTTCCTACAACCATGCCTTACCAGACTGTTCTTTCCAGCGCACTGTCTCTTTTAACATGGCTGAAGTATTTTAATTTCCTGTGTAAATTTTTGTCTATAAGTCGGTTTTTTTAAATGTTTAGGTCTTTTAATATGTCTTTGTTGCTTTTTTTTTCTTATCCAAGTCATAAAGATTTTTCTGTCCTCATGTGTTACATGTCATCAAATAACATATTTATTTATTTGTTTATTTCTTCCCAGTTAATTTGTCAGAAAATCCAGAGAAAAGTTTGATGCTGGTACACTTTAGGACTTCCTATTCAAGTAGTTGATCATTTCCGAGTTTTAGTTCAAGTGGCTACAGTAATAAAGTGAAAGCAGTCCTCGTTGGAGAGTGCAGCATTGTCTCTTTTGTCAGAAGAATTAATTAATCCATATAATATGTTGTCACAAGCAGTTAAATAATATAAATGTACACACACAGTTTTTTTCTTGTAAATAAATTGAATAGCTCATGGTTTAAGTCATATGTTATTAAGAAAAAAATTTATGAATGGATTTTGGATTAATTAATTTTTATTCTGGTTGTTTTTGTTTGGCATCTTACTTAGATATCCCTTATTTTATTATATTTAGTTTTTACATTTGGTATGTGTATATAATACAGAGATCAGAGATGTATATTTGAATTTAATGAATTAGGATTTGTAATGCAAAGTATCTCTTATGTATTGTATTGCTGTTCATACTGAATCTATTATATGAGCATTGTTTTGATGTAATTAACATTATGATAACAAAAGTAGTTATTGTAATTCTATTATTTATCTTGTACATATATTAGTTACTTTATTGTAAAATAATTTTAAAATGTCACCCAGTTGTACTAATTTTATGCACAAATTAATCATATATATTTGCTTTACATTTGGTTAAATCTAAAATGTTGGACTGTATAATTAAAAAGTTAATAAATACAATTTAGAAATAATCATGATATCAAATTATCAAATGTGAATATAATTTTCTTCAGAGTTGCAGTAAATATTTGTTTTGAAATTTTGCCTGCATTGGGAGATTTTATTTGGCAAACATTTTACACAACTTACCTTCCATTGCCAATTTGGCCTAAGATTAATTTTTATTTTTATGAGCAGAAACTGCTGAAAGAAAGTATTCTTCCTCATGTTATTTAATGTATATTATTTATATTGGTTGTTGTCATTATTAGTATTAATATATGTGTGTATGTATATAAATATATATTTTATTTTAATTAATAAAATTTGTTATGTTCTCTAGTATTTATGTTATTTTATTATCCTTTTATATAAATAGATAAATATGATAAAGATTGCTAGTGTGAATGAATTAGTAATATTTAAATTAATAATAATTTGATTTTATTATTTAAAAATTATTATCTTTTAAGTCCTGTGATGATTTGATCTTGCAGACTGAATTATACATGTGTCCGTGAACATTTTGTTGTACTTTATTGTTTCCTACAAGCATTGTTTAGTTTTATTTTTGGACTTAGCTAAGCTATCCTTTCTTCTAACTTGTGTTAGGTGTTTTTTCCATCATCATGATTATTAGTTTCCAACTGTGTAGCCTATAATCTGTAACTGTTGAAATAGTTTAGTTAGTTTCTTATCTAAAGATTATGGGCTTGTTCTTGGGCAGACAGATTCTACAGTAAAAAGAAAATGTGTTTCTGTGTGCAGAGTTGGATTTGTAGCAAAGTCAAGAAAAAGCACTAACTCTTTCAGCTCCAAGTATTGAATCTCATTCTTCTGAGGTTGGTTAAACAAATGTATACTCATGCAGCATAATATCTTGTGGGATTGTCTTTACATAACTATGTGTTGGATCTTTTATCTTTGCTGTTATTATTTATTCATGGTTTCTTTCTTTCCCCCCCCCCCCCCCCTTATTATATATGTTAAGCATGCTGTTGTACCAAATATCACCTTGGTATTTTGTTCATCAGTTTATGCTCCTTTCTCTCAATAGGACTCATTTTCTGCTTTTAAGTCATAGTCTCATAAGATTGTCAGACATAGCTTGCTGACTTCTCAAAATCATACAGATAGTACACTGACTGTTGGAAAGAGCAACTGTGCTGATATGGGAATGTCCTGCTCAGAGTGATGATACCTTTAGCATGAAACACAAACCAAAACATAAAGATAGATTTATAGCTCAGACCATGGTTCTTGCTTCATTTCTGCATCTGTTAGACAGGTCTGACATCTTTGATTATAGGTTTGATAATATTTGCAAATCATTTTTGCTGTCTTATATTCTAATCACTTATAAACATAGATTGACCTGATTTTAAAAAAGGATTTTAAATCCCTTTCACATTTATCACCTGTCCCTGTGCATTTCATATCTCTTTAAACATTCTCTTCTAATTCAATAAAATTATTATCTAGGTCAATCCCTTCATATTTTCTTTGTTCCTCTTTATATATAATCTTATACCTGGGAATGGAGGCTAAGCATTTTCCCCCACTTTTATTATATTTTACTGTATCTTCTATGATTGTGTATATATTGAGATACTAACAACTTAACAAACCAGACAAACTGGAATAAGTCTTTTGCATACAATTTTAAATATGTCCTCATTAAGTTCAAGAAAATATTGGTCAGCTCAAGACTGGTGACATCATCATACAGCTTATCTAGGTATGGCACTGGTGATGGCCACAATATCCTTCTTTCATTATGTCTGTAGTAGATGTTCAACAGTCATTTTGCCTTTGCCACGGTCACATTCAAATGAGGTTTCTAACCTTCAGATTTTGAAAAGATAATTTCATCTATTATAACCTGTTCAGATTCTAAAAATTGTTCATTGAATTGAAGAAATGAATCACGATTATTATTTGTGTTCACATTTGCCATATATACCCTCTTGTTTTTCTGCGTTCAGAATTTCCTATGCTCAGCTGATCATATAGAGAGCTGAGTTGCTTCCATGAATCTAGTCATTATCAAAGGATCATCACAAGTACCCTATAATTTGTTTGGTAAGTGTCTTTTCTAGGTCTATAACTTGTTTGGTGTCTTTCTTAGGGCTATAATATGTTTGGTAAGTGTCTTTCTTAAGACTATAATGTGTTTGGCAAGTGTCTTTCTTAGGACTATAGTATGTTTGGTAAGTGTCTTTATTATGGCTATATTTTTCATGTATTTCTATAGTTGACATTCTGCACTGGAGTCTCTAAACTGCCATGATATGTAAATTGTGAGGTCATGATTATATAGTCTGTAGAGGTGGGTGTATACTAACAATGACTTGTTTTGGATAGTATTATACAAAAAATACTAGAATAGTTGCTACGAGTATAGTACAGAGAAAAAAATAATTTCTAATGAGTTTAATTCATCATCATCATGTGTCATTCCGGTTGGTGTAGGCAATCATGTCCTTCCACAATCTTCTACCTACAGTACATCATATCAGTTCTGTTGTTGAGTGTTTTCAATGCCATGACACCAAACTATCCAGTATTTTCTCTCTTTGTCGTCCGCGATCTCTCTTTCCTTTTATTTTGCCAGTTGTAACCAAGTATTCCAACTTACCTCTTCTCATGATGTGCCCGAAAGTTTTGATTGTTTCAAGCTGTGTCAGGGAACTTTCAACATTCTTCTGAGAAATCGCATCTCTGTGGCCGCTAACCATCTATTCATTTGTTTGTCTACTGTCCATGATTCGCTTCCACAGGTCAGAATTGGTTCTATATAACACTGATGAACTCCCTTTCTCACTTCTATTGACATAGACCTGTTGCATAAGACGTTTTTCATTATGTACAATGGGGTCTGGTTAATGAAAAAGATCTGTCAGAAAAAGAGATAAATAAAAAGGCATAACAACATTATAAGATAACATACACAGATTTCCTGTTTATTGAATCATCTATCTATCTGTTATCCTTTTTGAGCCACAGATGGCACACAGGATAGAAATTCTAGATTATCTTTGTTATCAAGTGTTAGATTTTGCACAGGACTCGCATTGTATCTCGTAACACATCCCTGTTCTGGGCAAGTTGCTCAATCTCAGTGAGAAAGCTGTTGTTGCCTCTAGCCTCAGTTTTTCTTTATAGTGTTTCTATAGGTTTGCCTCTTTCTTTTTTACCCTCTGGTCCCTGTTTGAGGGCTTGCTTTATTGAGTAATTTTTTTTTTTTTTTGCATTTTCATTTCATTGTTGCCCCTTGACATCTTGCATCTTCAGTTTGCATTCTGTCTACAGTCACTTGTTGCCTCCTTAATTCTCCCCTTTTAAACTAATTATTTTTTGTCATTACAGTTCCACCTTTCATTATCATAATTTCATCATTTTTTTTCATGTGTTTATTAATTCAAACGATTTCATATCTAGAGCAGTGTGTTGCTCCATTCTTTTTTCATGTGTTTATTCAGTAGATTTCATACCTAGTGTGTTACTCAGATTCTGCTTGAACTTGCTCGTTAATGTAGTGCATGATAAAGTTATTTGACTTAATTTAGTACAGTGTTTGTGATTTCATTGTATTTTATCTGTTAATGTGTGTATATATATAACAGTTGATGTTAATAGTTTAATTCATGTTGATTTAACTATCTATAAATGGTGTAAAGTTAAGACATTCTTGCTTATTGTAACTTTGTTCTAGTTTTCATAACTTTTACTTTCATCTTAAATGTTGCTTGTGTAACAAACTGTGGTGTTACTAAAGATCATTATAAAAAAAAAATACAACATATTATCAAGAAAATAACTGTTAATAAAAAGAACAAAATGTGCACCAAATCACATAAAAGACAGAAAGTAAAGAAAACATAAGCAAAACATGAATTGTAATCTTGTTTCAGTCAGCGAAGTGCATTATCAGATATATCTTGTTAGTTTTGATACTTGACCTAAGTACCCTGCACTAAATACTTTTGTATATGTATTTTTCACATATGTTGTTAGCCACAAAGTTTAATCCATTATGCTATATACAAAATCATCTCATCTCATTTTTTTTTTTTTAAATTACCACTAAAATTTTGATCATCTATAATGTTGAAGAAGAAATATCATATGCTTTTTTATCATTGATGCAATGTTAATTATTGAAATTTCATAATTCTAGCATTGTTATATTTAAACTTTGCTGTATTAGATTTATTCAAATTTTTTTGTATGTTGTATATTCATGTACAGAACCATTTTACATAAAGAACATCAATCATTCATTTATTGTTAAATGTAGCAAAATAATACTTAAAAGGATTTGTCAGAAAAAAATAATGTTCTTTTTTGGAGTCATAATTTTTCTCCTCTAGTAAAGAAAGGGGTTATAACTGCAGTTGGTTTTCTTGCAGAAAATGTATTCATGTGCCCTTGTGACAATGGTATTTTTTAGCAATTTGTATTAATAATAAGAGTATTCTTATGCCTGCTTTAGTCCCCTTTTACAACATGCTTTGGAAGTTGTGGCAATTCTTACTGCTCATTAAGTGAGGGGCTCACATTGAAACATTACATTGCCTTCATATGTATATTATTTACAGGGGTACATAAGAGGAAAAGTATTATCATGATCAATTTTTCGTCTTCTTTTGCTGTCTTTGCTCTACAACACATCCAACTTCAGCTCATTTTTTTATATTATTATCATAATCGCTTTCCCTCCTGTTATTCTTGTGTTCACCAGATAATTAATCCTCTTCGTTGTCTATCCTTAAAAGGACATTAATTGGGTATCATTGAATTGTGTTGTGATTTACAGCAAGCTGTTGTCCTTATTTGCTTAACAAGCAGTTTGTTCGTTTCCAATGTCACCCCATAGAGGTGGAGAAATATCTTAGTTCTGGTTCTTGATACATCCAGTCAGTCACGTGTCAATTTCTGCCCATGTACTCATCAGTGTTTTGATCCAATTATTTTGTATAACAGTACACACATATGCACAATTACAAGTACTCAAGTATATGGCATCTGTCACTGTTAGTAAGTTATGGTGTCTTATAAATGCAAGGGAAGCAGGTGGCTAAATCAATAACTTCCTGTGCTTGAACCAGAACACAAGCTCAAATCATGGCAGGGTCAAAAGTTTTTTTTATATTAGAAGTGAAATAAAACACAGACCCAGACATCTTGTGGTGACTACACTGGACAAACCGACAGATTTATACTCCGAGTTATATTAATTTTTTTATAAAAAAAAACACTCCCAGTTATATTTTGTTTCCGTTCATATTGGTGAAAGACCAACCCCTGAGTACAATTCTGCAGTGTGGTGGTGCAAAAGTAAAGCTAATTTATTCATAACTGAAAGAACCTAACACAACTGTATTAACATGAAAAAGCACATTAACTGTCAAAATTTTATCTCAGCACTACAAATACTCAATGTGAGCCCCTTTGGGGCACGACAGATGTCAAGGTTGCATTCATGCATGGCTTATATTCTGTTAACAGTTTCCTCTGGTGTCTGTGGATGGCCCAGACTTTTCCCAGGACAGACAGTGGTTTTCAAATTGCCTCACTCAACTCACAATGCAGCTTCTATGTGGCACATCTTTATAAAAATCTAGTCGTAAAGTTTTACTGAACTGTCACAACAGACAGAACCTGTTTGTGCAAATTCAAATATGGAAGAAGCATGTCGTACTTCAATGTTGCGATTTTGTGTAGCACTGTACAACACCTTCTGTGGTATAACATGAACAAGCAAATAAACACATAATAACTTGAGACCTGTTGCCTTCATTATATCCAATATTTGACCATTTATCTTTGTTGTTATGTCACTCCAGGTCTTGACTGTTATATCATCCTTTTCTAATCACTCTGTATAATCCACAGTTACTAAATTTTCTTTTTCAGCAAGTACCTATTTACAGCTTGGTTCATACCTTGAAGCAAAAATAGGCCTCTAAGTCATGCTGCAAAGCTAGATAAGTGATCTACTTTTGCTTTAATGTTTTTGTATGTAATATTTTTGAGAGAGATAAATTCCTATGATTCTATTTGAAAATGCACAAAATATTTTAATTCTAAATAAATATTTGTGTTTTTTTTTGTGAAAATAGTTTTGTTTGCAGTCAATATTGTGCATGCCTAACCATATTCTCTTCAGCCATTATGGTTGACAAAACAAGGGTTACATAAAGCAAATTGCAAGACTTTGTTTATTTTGCATGATAATTGTTTAACATAGCTTCATATTTTCTTTCCTTGTTCCCACATGTAAATATTTTGTGCACTGCAATGTTTTCTGAAAAAAAAGAGAGATTTATAATTAGTAATTAACCTTAATGCATATTAGGAATAACATGATATAGTGTTTTAAATTGCAATTATAAAATTGAAATCAAACAACTGAGTGCCATTGTGAATACTTGTATATTACATTTACAATTCATTAGCCTCTGGTGCACTTATTAAGTACTAAATTGATTCTATCAGAAGAATTAACTGCTTAAAGTAAGCTCTTTGGTGCAGACTGTGGCATGCAAAAACTTTGAATTAAATTTGTTAAAATTGTTATAAGAATAATAATAAACATTTATGTAATTATGTAGTGCCAATAACTGTTTTACCAATTAAATCTTGGTGATTTATGTCTGTTTATTTCTCTTTCTTCTGTGCACACCATTAGATGTCAATCATAATACATTCAAAAAGTACATTCGTCTGCTCAAATCTGGTGACATCTCCATACAGCTTGTCCAGATTTGGTACTGGTGATGGCCACAAGAACCTTTTCTGCTCATCAAATGTTAGCGATGATTGTAGCAGATATTCAGCAGTCATTTTGCATGTGCCGCTTTCATATTCAGCAGAGGTTTCTGTTCTTGCTGTGTTGAAAATATGATACTTCAATCTGCTATAGTCCGTGAGTCCAAGAACAGTTATTTGTAGGCATTATTTTTCTAGTAACCCTGGTGTTCTGTATTCCATTTCTTCTTATATTTGTTCATGACAAAACTGGTTACACTTGCATCTAGCTGGTAAAGTTTACCATCCTTCTTTGCTGTCTTGTCTGCCTTTTCATCTCCAAAATAATTGCACTATTTATTTTATTACAAGAAACTTCAACTCTGGAACATAACTTGTTATAAATTTGTTTTTTTTTATTTCTGATAAGACAGTTATACTGTAATCTTATTAGTCTGTCAATATTTTTAAATAACATTCTCATCAGAAAGTAATCTAAGGGACTGCAAGCAGAGGATAAGCTAATGGAAGTGCACAGTTATTGTCATACCCAATATTGATAGATCCATGCATACAAGTAATGCATTTTACTCTTGTTATTTTGTAATTCCTGTTTCTCATTTACTTATGCACGTTTACTATATTTTTTGTGATGAATACACGTGTGTTTATGTTATTACTCCATTTCCAAAATCTGTACCCATTTAGCTCTAGGTGTCTGAGCTGTGTTGATTATTAAGCACCAATTATTTTAACTTTGCTTCACCGTTTGTGTATTTATTTTCAAATGGACACACTTCACTTGACCTAACTTTAAAAGTGTGTATCTGGATTACAAAGTTAGTAAAGGTAACAGCTGCAAGGTGAAGCACTGCCCTTCCCACACCCATACTCCTAAATGTGGGACAGAACTTTGACATACTTACTGCACAATCTTACAGCCATATGGTTTCTTCTTCTCCTACTGAGTTTATCCAATATTGTTATCCAATAACTAATCTTCATCATCCCCTTAAAAGGATGGGTAAAATCCTAGTTCAGAAGAGTAACGTTCCCTTGAGACATTGCACCTTATTCGGTGGTTCTCTAATCTGTCGATAGAAGACACCTAATTGTAGAAAAAAAGAGAAACAGCACTAGGGTAAAGTCCTATGTTTCCTTACCTAAAAATAAAATATTGTTAGTGATGAACAAAGAGATCATTTTGAGCATTTGAGAGCCACTGTAGTTTTGTGGTGCCAACAAAGGGGAGATCACTTTAATTTATGTGTCTAAACCAGGTACTTTACCAAAGGATGTTAAGTGGGCATTGATGCATTGTAACAGGAAACTCTTTATATAGATATGCACAGCAGGAGGCAAACTGATCATAAGAGGAGGACCTGTCATACAAGTGTTTCTTTTAGTTTCTTGACACTAGGGGAGGTGAGCCCACCTTTAAAGGATGTTAATTGGGCATAGATGTGTTGCACTGTTATTTACAGCAAGCTGTGACATTTTGTACTTTTAGATCCAACTTCAGCTTGACAATTTTGGACATGATGTTGGCTTCCTTTTTTCGATCCATATTAATTTTACTAATCTGGTTCGTCTCTTTTCAGACCTACCAGGGAGAGGTGGAGTAGGATCTTTATCAGTTTTGGTTCTATAATCCTGACACAGTATCATCTATGATTCATTAACCACTTCAGACCAGGGTACTATTGGGTGTCTTGGACCCATGCTATGGTTTAACCCTTAATTCTTGATGGATTGTTAATTGAACGTCAATGTTTCATTTTGTAGAAATAGCTGCATTGTCAATTTTAAATTTTTTTGGGTGGGGTTAATGATGTATACATTTCTTCAACTTAACCTGCTGAATGTTCACTTAGAGTTAATTACTATCTTACCCACAAAATAAATAATATCAAGAGCACTCTTGTCTTGTCTTAGCACATGTTTTGAATCTAAAGATGATTTTAAACATTTAAATTTTAAATAACTTGCTAGTTCCTAAATGTTTATATTGAAAAACATGAGGACAGGAAGTTTTTCAACATGTTTTTATTTTGAAAATAAATTTAATATGGTGTTGAAACATTGTTTGTTTGTTGTTTGGTTTTTTTTTTAAAGACATTGGATTGTTCAGAGTAATCACATTCCTTGAAGGGTATCCCATTTGTGCAAATGTTCTTGCTAATGTTTAGGTAAAAGGTACAAGTTTGTTCTTTGAACTTGACTGATACATGCTTCAGTTGTTGAGCTGATTGTGGTTGACAAGAATCTGTACCCATTTGAAACAAAATGATTTTATGACAAATTTCAATCTGATTCTTGTCAAAATGTACATAAAATAAACTAATTAATTTTGTTAAGGCATATCATATAAATGGTTTATGTCTGCAGAAAAATTAAACTGTCCCTGAGATGGATATTACTCTTCGATGAATATGTACAAAAAGAACCAGCCCAAAACAAATCTATATTTGAATCTGCATTTTGTTTTGTTTATTAAAAAATATATATGCTTGTTCTATTTTTGTTCTCAGCTGAACTTAAAAAATATATCTTTTTGGTAGCAGACGTAATACTGAAGGCAGCTATTTGCAGTGTTTGTATGTATCTTTGTGTGTGCATGCACATGGGTTTGGGAGGAGAAGGGGGTAGGAGGCAGTACAGTGACTTATGTTTCATGTTGTGCATTTTTCTTTTTGTTATACACTTTTCCTTTTCAGTCTTGCCGTGACGGTCCTGTAATTATGACTATAAATAGCACTCTGCTTATTTGAAATTTTATCAACTTTTTCATGTACAACGTCTGTTAACCAGATGTGGCAATAGTTCTAAGTTTACCACATTAGTGTATGTTTTTTTTTCTTTCATATTTTTCCCTCATTGGCAGACATACTTTTCTGCTGTTTTAAACTAATGTTTTCGTTACTTGTTATTTAGCAACATATGTCTATTATAACTCTTTTAAACATACACTTTTTTTTAGCAATATATGTTTATAGGATTATTTCAACATACACATTTTTAGCATGTACAAATTTCATTGCCAGATTAATTTTGTTCTCAGCTCTAATATTTACATAAATTTTGTTGGTATTTTCCAAAGTTTATATTTTATATAGCATGTGAGCATTATTGTTCCATTACTGATGTCTTGCTTATATAGTACATTTTTAACAGAATTTTATCTGAGTTTAATTTCTGAAACCGATCAAGATATTTTTTGGCTGTTAACAAGTTTGAAAATTAGGACATTTATTTCATAAAATATACCATTGTGTTCTGTTTGAAACTATTTTTAGTCTCTTGTATTATGTGAATTTTTAATTATTTGTTTACATATCATATATCAGTTTGATGTCTTGATTAACTGTCTAATCCTTTGTTTCAAGAAATGTGCATGTGGGTGGTCATTTTAGAAAAAAGGTAAAGAAGTAATGTGCCATCATGTGGGTTTTTTCTTTTTTTTTTTTTTTTTTTTTTTTTTTGCTTTTATGCATTAAAATCATGCGTAAGAAATAACTCTGTCGGTGAAGAGAGGTGCAGACTTAAAGAGGAAATTAGCAGGCAGGTGTTCATATTATGTGCAGGAGAATATGGCACCATTAAGGACAAATCTCTTTTTTTTTTTTTTTTTTTTGAGCTGAGATACCTACAGCAAGAAGCACAAATATGAAGCAAAAAAAGTCAAAGTAGACTACCTGAGTTACCTTGTAACTGTATGGAAAAAATCAGGTGTCTGTGCCAATACTGTTTTTTTTCCCTTTAACCAACTGCACATTAATGAGTGACATTAATATCACACAAAAGTCACCTTTTATATAATTTGGAAGTGGCTTTTTTATAATTATTTGGTGTATAAGTAGTTGTGTACACGTAGGACCATCATCATCATGTGCCATGATGGTTGGTATAGGTGATAATGTCCTTCCGTAATCTTTTATCCACAGTGCATCATCTCAATTCTGTTGTTGACTGTTTTCCATGCCATGACACCAAGCTATCTAGTATCTTCTCTCTTTGTCATCCATGATCTCTCTTTCCCTGTATTTTTTCCAGTTGTAACCAAGTATTCCAACTTTCCTCTTCTCATGATGTGACCAAAAAATGTTGATTGTTTCTTGCCGATGATTTTTTTTATATACTAGTTCCCATTTTTGTGTTGGCCTCTTTGAGAATTTCCTCATTAGTCTTTTTAGCTGTCCAGAGAACTTTCAACATTCTTCTGAGAAATCCCATCTCTGCTGCCTCTAAATCGTCTTTTCATTTGTTTGTCTACTGTCCATGATTCGCTTCCATAGGTCAGAATTGGCTCTATATAGCATCGATGAACTATCTTTCTCATTTCTATTGACATAGATTTGTTGTATAAGACGTTTTTAATTTTCTGTATTGCTATTTTGGCCTGAGCTATTCTGTTTTTTATTTCTGTGGTGCATCTTCCATCTGATGTTATTGTGCCCAAGTGTTTGATGCGTTACACTTGTTACACACGTAGGACCATCATAAGCAAAAGCAAAGAAAATTATAAATATTGGTTTCATTCATAAACTAAAATTCATAAACTCCTTACAATCAGACTTTATCATAGAGACTTCACTGAACCTGAATGGAACATTCTCATATCATATTCAAGATGGTCGTGAGTAATGGTAGAATCCAGCTACCCGTTCGGTGTACGTAACAAAAGTAATAGCAAAGGATCCAGTATCCATTAACCTTTACAGGTCCAAAATTTTTTGTTAGATGACAGTTTGCCAGGCCTAAATTTTTTTTCTTCACAATGTCTGAAACTGTAATCATTGACTGTTAACTGGGAGCTGCCATTTTGCTTTCCAAATCCTAATTTTATATTTTTCAGTTTATTCGACACATTTTGTGACCAAAATATTATGATCCACATGAGTGTCTTTCCCACTAAGACCTAGGAGCTGGGAAATAGGTTGGTACAAGAACATTCGGGTGGAATTGGAAAATCCCTATGTCTTTCCCAGTACGACATAGAATCTATAAAGGTTAACCAAAGAAAATATTGAGGAAGTGTTTGAAACATTCTTATCTTATCTTTCGTTCGCCCGAAGTATTGTCTATATCTGCAATGTCGTTTCTTGTATAAATTTTACTGTCTTTTGTAATTCTTGCAGTGGTCCATATAGTTTTGTCTGTAGTGTTGTATCTATGGGCCAATGGATTTTCCTCAGTCTACTATATTCAGTGCAGTCTTGAAGTATGTGTTCAGCAGTCTGGGGCGCCTGTCCACATGTACAAGTAGTTGAGGTGCTGATCTTGAATTTTGTATACATGTGACTCTGGAGTCGATTGTATCCTGTTCTGAGGCGTATAATGATAACTTGTTCATATCTATTCATATTATGGAAGGCATCCTGATTTGGGGCTTCTGGTCCTCTGATTGATTTGATTATCCGTTTCTTATAATGGTATGTAACCGGTGCATCTAGTTATGTGCCTGCTGAACCTTCCTTTACCAACTGATCTGCTTTCTCATTTCCTGGTATTCCACAGTGAGATGGGATCCACTGCAGGGCAACCTTTGAAACATTCAGCTGTTAACCTTATTTAGAATCATCAATGTGGACATCTAGATTTAAAATAAGTGAATTCAGCTGAAGGATTTTGTTTTTAATAAATCAAACAGCAAATGATTATAAGGTTTGAAGATTCATTTACCAATATGGAACCTGACTGCTTGTGTTATCCAATCCAGTGAATCATAACTGATGAAGATCTTATTACAACCCTCCGTTGTCAGGCTGGAAACCTGACCAAACAAGTAGGGATTGAGAGGAAAGGCAACCCAACATCCAAAAATGCTGTGCTGAAATCCCATGGTTAGGCCAAAGGGTTCAGGTGTTGCAGTTTTATGTAAATCACAACAAAATGCAACTATGCCCTTTTAACATTCTTCTAAGGGCAAGTGTAAAGAGTGGTAATCAGCAGACAGAAGATGAATTCAGCACTGTGGAAATATTTGAAATAAAGAATTCAATTAAAATATTATTAATAAGAATAGCAGATCTAATTCATAGTGTGCATGGCCTGATCAAAAAAGCTTCAGCAAATGACCAAAATGATTAAACTTTGCAATTGTGACATGTAGGTGAGTTATAAATATTGAGCTGTAAGAAAATCTTTTCAAACTTGCTTAAAATCGTGGAACCCTACCATCTGTTCATTTGATATTTCATGTTTTGATGATTTTACTAAACATTGACTGAATAGTAGTTTCATACACTGGAATTAATTAAGGAAACTGCATGAGTTATTGTCACATTAATTTATCAGCATTGATATAGAGATCTGCATAAATATGTCACTTCTACTAATTGGCTGAAAATTTCTGTAACTAAAAATAGCCTGAGTGACAGGATAAGTTTCTCATAGAAGATAAAGGAAAAAAAAGTAAAGAGCCCCATCACGCCAAGTGGCATATAGGGAATATGGTGTTAGTGACCATAATTTTTATAGACTTTCGGCACATGATTTTGGGGTAATGTGGTCGGTATTGCGCCTGTGCCGTTTTACCTTCCCAGAAAAAATCTGGTATCCATTTAAGGCTCATTGAAGTCTACCATTATTACATTGTCATGGGTTTTTTTTTCTTGAAGTATTTGGTTTTGCTGTGGTTAATATAACATTATATTGGAAGATGGCTATTATATATATTCTTCATTGTCTGTTTTATTGAGTTCATCATCTGATGGAAATTTTAAAAAACTATGTTGAATGTTAATGAATCCTAAAAGAGATACATCTAGATGACATGGACATACGACTAATATGTAATCTATACTGGGAGCAAACAGCAATAATAAAATATAACAAAGAGAACTCTACACCCATTGATATAGAATGCTAGTAAGAAGAGTAAGACAAGGATGCATCCTATCACCAAGCTTGATCAATCTATACACTGAGCAAATTTTTAAAAACATAGAGATGCCAGGCCTACAAATTAATGGAAAGATAATCAATAATCTAAGATATGTTTTGACGATATTGTACTGCTAGCAGAAAATCCTAAAGATCGACAACAATTACTTAATGAAAAAAAACATGACAAGCAAAAAATATGGACTAGATATGAATATCAAAAAGACTTTTAATGTCATGAAGAACATACTAACATCAAAACAAATAACACCAGGGCTAAAACTAAGAATAGCAAAATGTTACATCTTCTCAATATTCCTATATGGTGCAGAAACATGGACATTAGACAAGAAAACAGAACAGAGAATTGAAGCCTTTGAAATATGGATATATAGAAGAATAGATAGAATTGGATGGAAGGAAAAGAAAACAAACGATGAAGTCTTAAAACAACTAAAAATGAAAAGAGAACTACTAAGCACAATTCAAACAAGACAAATGTGATTTTTGGGCCATGTTAAAAGACACAACAGCCTACTAAAAGTAATCCTGGAGGGGAAAATACAAGGTAAAAGAGGCAGACAGACCAAGACTAACATGGATGAGTAACATAAAAAAATGGACAAATCAGCCTATGACAACCTGCACCATCAAAGCAAGAGACAGAGCAGAATGGCGCTCCATGGTAGCCAACCTTCATTGCGGAGATGGCACTCGATGGTGATGATAATGTTGAATGTATCTATAATTATGGTCTACATCATATTATATTACAAACTAGAGAAAAAAGTGTAGTGTTTGATTAAGAAACATGAGGAACAAACATTTGAAATTTGTGTTTGTGTGGGTTTTTTTTTTTTTTTTTTACTACTTGCTTCTTCATGAGCTTTATCTTCAGTCTTAATTATCTTATGTATTCAGTGCATATCTTATATATTTTATTTTTCCATTTATTGCATTTAAATATTTTAACTATTTACACTGATGCTTAAAAATGTCATTCATAAATCTGTCTATTATACCTCATTATTAATGTTTTTATCATAAATTTGATAGTTTTGATGGTGTTTTGAGGTCAAGATTTGAAAACATGGATTCAGTTTTACAGCAGTTGGCTAATTGTAAATCTGATCTATTCTTTGCTAAAATGCTTGGCTGCAATTAGTCATAGAAATTATCATACAAGTCACTGTCTGATGTGATATACCACTTGGATTACATTAAACTGTTATCATGTCTTAATAGAGCAGATTTTTTAGTGGTTATATTTTCAGAATTGTGTTATTCAGATTATTAGTCAATTATATGCATAGACAAATAACATTTTTCTATTATTGTTATATTAGTCACGGTATGAAAAGGCTCTTGTTTTTTTTTTATTTTCTGTCATACGTTATATTTAATAAAATGGTGGCATAACTATGTTCAGTTAATTTCTGTAGATTATTAAAATGTGATTTAAAATTCAATGTGAACAAAATCAAAGTGTTGAGGAACAAATATAGAATTACTGTCTAAATATCCCTTTAACTGTTAAAATCATTTTTTTTCTTCCTCAAATTAAAATGTTTCCAATTGGGCCTCATTGTTCCAGACATGAAGCTGGTGTAGTTTTTTTTTTTTTTTTATCAATCATTTAGCAATATTTCATTATTATTTAATTCTGTAAATATTGATGCACCAAAACTGAGTTATTTTTTCCTCCTTTACAGCAGATCACAGTACATTCAGTAATGCATGCTTTGACATTTTGGTGACATAATGCCATGCGTAATCAACATTGCTTATTATAAATGTACAACTAGACTCAGTTGGTCATTTTACTGTACCACCTCACATGCAGATAACTCACAAGAGATCCTTCTTGTGCATGGTTGTTTATTGTTGCAGCAGCCATGGACTACTACTCTTTGGCCAAATGCCATGTGGTAATATATTCTATTTGCTTAGTTGGTTACATTTTAGTTGTTTGTGGAATTCAAACTCTTGACCCCGTTCATTGTTGTTAGAGTTGACATCTTAGCACTCTGGCCAAACCCATAGGTGTTACAGCCACTTACTGCAGATGTAGTTTGTGTGCCCTGATTGTTCCAGTAGCCGTCTGGATGTACAAGCACCTAGTTTTCCTTTGCAAGTTGCCACTCATACATAATTGATGTTGTGTTTTAGATTTTTACAGCCTGAAGACAACGTCCTGGCTGGTAACTATGTTGATTTCTATCAACCAATCAGTGAGGGCCTTTAACTCTTTCCATATGTTTTTATGCGCCATGTCGATTTCGGTCATGTACGTTTAGCCACACAGTCTCTATCAATTTGATTAGTGTAAACTGTCAGCAAACCATATTATTTTTATATGTCTTGTGTCATCTTCTATCTATCTATTGTCCTTTCGAGCCGAAGACGGCACATAGGGCAGAACAACAATCTCAAAAACAGAAACCTTGCATGCCAAAATGGCACATATTGCAGAGATCACTGCTTCTAAAATCTATGGTTCTGTTTCTATAACAATACTTTTTACAATGACAGCTTGTCAAGCCATCGATCAACCTCCTTAGTCACCTCTTACGACATGCTTGGAAGGACACAGTGTCACTATTCTGTATCATCTTGGTTTTGGTGAAATCTAATTCTTTGTTTCTAAACATTCATGTATAATATGTTAAGTTTTAGATAAATATAAACATGTAGATTAATATTTAAAAACATGAAAAATTTTGTCTCTGAAATCTCTACCGCTAAATTGATGAAAACCTTACGTGCTGAAAGAGTTAAAATATCACCCATTTTCAAATCTGTAAACCCCACTACAAGTGCGCCCAATGCCAGCCTGTCAGCTCATTGTAAACCCTTCATGTGACCCAGATAGTATATCCATTCAAGCTTGGGTGTCTCTAGTTTTCATCCACCAATGCAGGAAACATTATTTCTGTACCTTTTGAAGCATTACCTAAGAGTCCCATTTCAGCAATTGACCCATTCAACTGTGTGTCCTTGAAATCAACTTCAGAACGGCAGAAGCTTTCAATTTCCATTCTCAAACTAGAGGTTGTTGCAAAGTAAGTTTTGCCCTATCGCTCTATTCTGCAATGATTCTGTCCCTAACTCTTTATCAAGAAACCCCAATCAGACTTGGCCTTATACTGTTTAGTAATAGTAAATTACTTTTTTTTTACCAATGCAAGCATATTTCATTTGTATATTTAAAAAGTTCAAAATTTCTTTTCTAACTTTTTTTCTGCTTCCATTTTTGCATAGTAGTGCATTTTGCACACACTTTTGGGTGTGTGGTTTTGTTGTATTTTTTAAAAACAAATATATGTAAATATATATATGATTAATTATAAAAAGCATAACAATGGAAGACAACTTGTTTAGTGAAACAATCGCAGTAGACAAATGTTCCACAATTTTTAGTTTTCACACTTTTAAAGAGTGAGACTCCTCACTCTCTCTTTCTCTCTCTCTCTCTCTCTTGCTCTCTCTTGCACATAAACACAGTTGTGTCTATGTTAATCACTCTGTAAATAGCAACTTCATACTGTGTTTATTAAAAAAAAAGTAATGTTCATGTTTATTTTTAGTTTATCTAAATTAACCAATTAATATATGTATTATACCACTAGGAAAACTTTTGGTCCTTTTAAAGAGTTTACTTTTTAGTTGATTGAGAATGTTTTATGTAGGTAAACATCAATAAATAAGTTCATATAAAATGTCTCACACTTTGTTCATTAAATAATCTGTGTCCACTTGTGGGGTTAGTTCTTAAACAGTTGATAATTATGTTCATGGGAGACAAAAAAATGCAGCCATTTCAGGTTAAAGTGTAATACACTGAATTTTTCCAATACGTTTGTGATCCTGTGCATTCAGATTATTGGAAATATGCACAGATATATCAGGTCACGTCCTCGTATGGCTGGATAAAGTATGCGAAAAAATATAAACATGAAATTTATGTTATAAAATTGTCTTATGTGATCGTGCAATTGTCTTGTATGTGTTTATTGTCATTTTCTACCAGTGAAGACCTGATGCCAAAATGTTTTGATATTCTGTTCTGTCTTCATTTAGCACAAACAATTTCATGTTTATATTTCTTTTTGTGGGCATCCAATTTTAGCAGGGATTTGTGTCAGATTTGCTTCACTTAATTTGTGGCTGTCACCAACCCATAAAGCAGCATAAGTTGTGCCCCTTTTAACCTCATTTGCCCTTCCACCAATCTGTGTAAACTTGAAAGATTTGTTCTTGCCACTAAACATATAATTAGATAATTATGTACATAAATATACATAAACACAGAGAACTTGTTTTTCAGCCGGAACGTATTCCGATAAACCTTTTGATGATTGTAACGGTCCTGAGATAAATACGCAATTGAAGACTAATGTTGTCAGACTCACATTTTGTGACCCAGCAACTACCATAATTATAATATAATTGGTATTGGTGCCAAATTGTAATAAAAATAAGTTGCTTATGCCCAGTGATCGACACTTCCTGGCTACCGGCCTTGCCTTTTCAAATAAACCTGCCTTTCACTTCTCCTCTTCATACTGATCCTAAAGAAAGCTACATCATTCTTTTGATTTACCAAACTTACTGAAAAATGGTATCACCTCATTTCTCATTATCAGCTACATTTTTTTGACTATTTAAAAACAGGAAATAAAAAGCGAGTCTTCTTATCATAAATCATTTTGCCGTAGCTAAAAATTTGAACCTTAAAAGAGTGACTTTGGAGAACAGGGTAGACAATCATTCAACATTCTCTTGATTCGTCTCTTGTCAAATGTAATTCACCAGAGCATCAGCGGCTCTTTATGTCATGATTTTCACTTTTTATGGGATTCATTAATATAAAGTTCCGACTTTTTTAAAAAATAAACAAAAGGCCTATATATGAAGATGTTACACCATGTTGGAGAACTTAATAGTGGTGATGATGTCTGGTGCAATAGATGGTAATGGTCTGGTAATTCTACATAAATCATTGTTTTACTGTCGTGAAATGACAAGGGAGCTAAAGAAACACAACAAACTATTCTTGGAGAAGACAGATGGAAGAAGAGATGAAGATGATGGGGAAGACAGGGAATGATCTTAAAAGAATGGCAAGAAACAGAACAAGTTGGAAAGTGCTTTTTTGAAGGCCTAAGCTCCACATGGAGCTGAAAGGTAAAGAAGAAGAATGAGAAGGGAGCAGCTAGAATATGTTGTGACAACTGGAAAAATTGAGGGAAAATGAGATGGGCAAAGCAGGAAAAAGATTCAAGTCTTAAGAGAACAAATTGGTAGAAATTTACAAGAGATTTGGTAAACAATAGTAGATGCTTTAGATAGAACTAAACCATAAATAGATGAAAATTTAGAATGTAACTATATAACCAAGCCTCTGAGATTACACGGCTTTATGAAAATATCATGTCAAGGTGGGAGGTGCCAGATAAGAGTGCAACTTAGGAATCCAAAGAAGACTTATCAACCAATGCAACACAGGTGTCATTAGTCGCTAAACGTTGATGGATATTTTTCGTAAGAGACCTGAGCACTTAATGGACTTGCTTGATATGAAATGAGGATGATGTGTCGACTAAGCAAAACATATAAGAAAGTAACTTAAAGAGATGGCAAAATTATAATGACCACAAACCACAAAAGGTAACAATTGTTGGTGATACTTGGTAACTAACTCGCAGTATGACACTGTATTTGCCTTGAACTTCTCAAGGATGAACTGGTGACCAAACACATATATGATGATGACTCATATTTAAGAATATTCCACTGGCAATATACTATACTGAGGCATCTTGCCTCTTCCCTCACTGTTTTTTTTTTTTTTGTGCGTTCGCCAGCTTTTACCTCTGACAAAGTCCCTAGAGACTAGGAACTGAATTTTGCGTGTTAATCCATTTTCCCTGGCAGCCGTGTGCACAGGGATCCCTCTCCTCATGACTCCGTCATCGGAGGTACTCATATTTTTTCCGTCCGTGAGTAATTGACGTTTCAAGCCAGGCCTTGCTGCTGAGACCAGGGGTGGTTGCCACAGAGAGAAATCATCAATAAAAATCCCAACCGGTGCAGCCCGGATTTAAATCAGCATCTTGCCTCGAGACCGAGTCCCCTTTCCCTCTCTTTGGACTGTTAATTATATATGGAACCTCGAAGCCTCCATAATTCTCATGCCAGCATCCGAGAAAGGTAACTGTAGTCTCGTAGCAGTCTCAGGCTATGCAGAAAGTGAACATGTCTCATTGGCTGTGAAGTGTGATGATGTGTGTCCATCTTCCACTTGTCTTCTTGCTTAGAAGCTATTTTTCTATTGCTGTAAATATAAATCATTATTTATCTTTCTGACATTTGTCCAATACAACTAAAGGAGTTGATAGTCCTTTTTGTTGTCCCTTCTTAAAAGGACATAAAGTGGACATAGATGCGTTGTGTTGTGGTTTAGCTGCACCTTTCAGCCCAACACATCTAACTTGAGTGCAGCATTTTAGAGTACAGTACTTCCTTCTTTGAACACTACCCGCTTGGCCAGACTAGACTGTTTAGTCTGTTTCTTGTAGCACTGCGAAGAGATGGAGTAGGTTTTGGTTGGTTCTGGTTCACCAATCTTGGCATAAGCCATCAGCTATGAGTCATTGACAGCTTCTAGTTCAGTTGCTGCAGAATTTTATCATTAATTTTCAATTTAAACAAAAATGATATAACAAATTCATCCTCTCATTTATGTGTGTGACTTCAAGAATGTAATTTCAATATTATTCTGGAAGCACAATCCAAAATTAAAATAGATATGCTATGAATGAAAGTCACGAGAAAATAAGTTTCTAAAGTGCTTGACAAATTAAGGTGATAAAACCCAACACAGCCTGCATGGGCAGAAGTACAAAATGAAACAGTCTGAAAAGATATGTTTAAATAGTTAAGCTCAACCCCCATGCTTCAAGACTAACAAGATGACTTCATTCTTCTTCATTCTCATCCTCCTTCCAAATATTGTCTTCATGTTTATCTTCTACTCTCCTTCCTCATTTGCCTTTCAGCATCGAGGGGAGATATAATTTGCAGTCTTTTACTCTTCTGTTCGCTTCTGCTGCTGTTATGTTTCCTAGTGCTTCTAATATTCCATCGAATATCTTTTCGTGGTCGACCCTTGGGTCTGGTGTTCTCGCAATGCTTATTGAAGACTCGTAGTGTTGTGTTTTGGTCACGTGGCCAAACCATTTTACCTGTTGTTAATTTATATATTCTATGGCAGGGGCTATTCCAACCTTTTTTTTCAGTTCTTCATTTCTGTTCTTGTCTCTCAGGCTGTTTCCTGTCATTCGTATAACACACTTCATCTCAGTAGAGGTTATTTTTCTTATTGTACTTGCATCTAGGGTCAAGGTCTGGCATTGGTAGCACAACGTTGGAATGAAGATTGTATTGTATAGTGTCCGTTTTGCCTCGAGTGTTATTTCTTTGTTGGACAATAGTGGTGATAGCTGTCCAATAATTTGACAAGCTTTGATGCATCTTGATTCTATTTCTGCTGTTTGAGAATTGTCGTTTGTCACTAAACTGCCTAGGTATTTGAATTCCACTCCTGTTTTAGTTGCCTGCCTTCTATAGTTATGTTAATGTTCCGTTTCTCTTTTGCGACATTCATGATTTCTGTTTTGTTGATTTTCATGTTTTATTTGTGCCTTTGCTGTTGAGTTTATTTAAGTGTTCTTGTAGGTCTTCTATTTTTCCATAAATGAGTGCCTGATCATCTGCAAATAAAAACTTGTTGATCTCCTCTGTCTCTGATGGGTTGGCTAACTTGCATATATAGTCCATGTCTGTAATAAACAGTAGGGGAGATAGTACACACCCCTGTCTTACACCTGATCTAACTTTGAAGTGGTCCGTATAGCCTGCTGTTGTTCTGACTGTGCAGCTACTGTTGATGTTGTTACACTTTTAGGTTGGTTAGATGTTGTCTTACTCCGTATTTTGTTGTTATCTCCCACAGTTGTTCTCTGTTTACTCTGTTGAATGCTTTTTCCTGGTCAACGAAAGCTACCCCATGTTTATGATTGCTCCAAATTACTAATTAGGATTTCTTTTAGCCATCCCACCTATCAGAGACCTGATTTCACAGTTATACTTCTTGCTGGCAACACAGTGACATTTTTTTTTTTTTTGTGGTCTAATATAACTAATAGGATTAGTCTGAGCTGAAATGATTATGCCTCGGTATGAAGTAGGCAAAACTCCCAAGCAATTAGGGTGATTGTACAAGACAACAACAACAAATCAGACGAGATGCATATCACGTGAGCTGATAATAAATTTCATGGATGACTGCTGACATCAGTGAATTTGAGTCCCCTAAAACCCTAATCCACATCCATCTGGTGGTCTCAGTAAATCAGGCAACTCATCTGGTCAAGTGAGCAAGGGTGAAAGAGAAAGCAAATATGGTCGAATAGTGTGATGAAGTTTGATGCATCAGGCTTGAAGTGCAAAAATGTTGTACTTTTGCTATAAAATGTGACACAATGCAACAAACATTTTTTTTTTCAGACTACAACGCAGAAGATAAAGAATCACCTATATAATATTGAGTTTTGTAGTGCAGACAGAATTTCTCTTTTTATTCTCTTTTACAATTATGTTGAGCTCTACTTTTCTGTATGATGACAATACTTCCAGCTGAACCTTCTGTTTTTCTGCAAACGTTTTAAAATCTTCATCTTTGGGGAAATCTATTATTTGCTATAAATGCAAATTCTGATAATTCTCATTAAAATTGTACGTAGGCATCCTCAATAGCTTCCTTTTTACATTTCCTGTTTGTATAGTCTCCCATACTGCTACAGCCTAATGCTCCTGTGATGCCAGCATCTTCCAACACACTCCACCATTAATGACATTCTTCTCTTCAGCCAAAATAACTTAAAAAAAGACATACACCCTTCTGCAGAAGGTCATGGTCTGTGAATAACCAGTAGCTGAAAGAAATAACTAGTCACCTACTAACACTTTTATTTTTCTTTAATTTATTTTCTTAAATTTGATGAGTAATCTGTTAGAGATTTAAATGTTACAGAGTTTTGAATTTCATCTTCTGCATACACTTTTAGATGTCAGTTTTTGAATAAGTTAAAAAAAAATCATTTGTCTGGTGACATCACCACACAATTTGTTCTTCATCAGTGGTTCTTGCCATGTTTCGGATTTGATTATTGTAATTAGCTCTCATTTTTAAGGGTAATAACCAAATCCTGGAGATAAATTATAAAAAGTCTCTTGTGAGTTACCTTACTTTTATTTTTGTTGTTTTTTTTCTTTAGATTATGTAGTATAATTTTTTTAATCATTTATAATTTTTATCTATGTAATAATCTATGTCAATAGAAATGAGAAAGAGAGTTCATCGATGCTATATAGAACCAATTCTGACCTATGGAAGCGAATCATGGACAATAGACAAACAAATGAAAAGACAATTAGAGGCCACAAAGATGGGATTTCTCAGAAAAATGTTGAAAGTTCCCTGAACAGCTAAAAAGACCAATGAGAAAGTTCTCAAAGAATCCAACACAAAAAGGGAGCTCTTAAAAAACATCAGAAAGAAGCAATCAACATTTTTTGGGCACATCATGAGAAGAGGAAAGTTGGAATACTTGGTTACAACTGGCAAAATAAAAGGAAAGAGAGATCGCAGACGACAAAGAGAGAAAACACTGGATAGCTTGGTGTCATGGCATGGAAAACAGTCAACAACAGAACTCATACAATGCACTGTGGATAGAAGATTGTGGAAGGACATGATCGCCAACGCCAACCGGTACGGTAACATGATGATGATGATAATTTTTAATCTTATGTTATTAAGTTATTTGTGGGTCATCATCATTGCACTCCGAACATGTCCTTAGGTGCTCAGATCCCTTCCTCAGCAAGTCCCGCAGTGTCCATTGCGAGAACACCAGACCCAAGGGTCGACCACGAAAAAGATGGATCGATGATGGAATATTAGAACTGATGACTCCAGTTCTGTGTTGGTTGATAAATCTTCTTACATGCCCACTGAGTTTCTCATTTCTGACTGTCCCCATCTTAACTCTCATCTCTTTCATCTGAAGAAGTGACTTGGACTCATGGTTGTCGAAGTCCTGTACTCTTCCCACATCTCGAAGGGCATTGATGATGTCCACCCAAACCATTGGTTCACCGTCCTCAATGATAGCGCAGCTAGCCAACCTGTCCGCTCTTTCATTTTCCCGTACTCCCACATGTCCTGGGACATAGACAAAGGCAACCTTACGTATTTTTTACTTCTGCAATGACTCTACCCATTGCATGCGTACAGAGCCCGCTTCCACTTTTTTTTATTATACTCATCGAATCACTTAGTACACAGGTGTGGGTGTAGTCTTGTGACTCTAACCAGATGAATGCCCTGGTCACGGCCATCACCTCCATCATTATGCGAATTGCTTGTGGTCATAACATATGCACCACTGTCTTCCTTGACTATTCTGCCTGCCGAGCGTGCTGTAAATACCTGTGCACTCCTTGGTGTCGTATTACAGATAAAAAATGTAATGTTAATGCTGTTGAAGACAGTAGCAAATCTTTATGAGGTGGTAAGTGTAAAACAGTGTTCAACAGTTTTACATTAGCAGTGGTTAGCATAAAGGTCTCTCTCAAGAGCAAGACAAACAAGAACTCACCATCATCAAGTACCGGGCCTGCTAGCGTAAGTGATCATATCTCTACACAACTTTTGATCTCAACAGTTTTTTTATCATTTCTGTTGTTGACCTTCTGCCAAGCCATTCTCTTAAGCTGTCTGGTATTTTTTCTCCTTGCTTCCCACTATCTCTTCGTCCCTCAATTTTTCCAGTTGTTATAATATATTCCAGTTGTTCTCTTCTCATTATATGGCCAAAAAATGATGATTGTTTCTTCCTAATATTGGAAATTAGCTCTCTTTTTGCTTTGACCTCTTTCAGAACATTTTTATTACTCTTCTTAGCTGTCCATGGTATTCTCAACATTCTTCTGTAAAACCACATTTCTACTGACTCCAGTGATTTTCTTGTCTGTTGTCCTATTATCAATGATTCACATCCATATGTTAAGACTGGCTCTACATAACATTTAAAAACTCTTATTTCTTGTTTCTATTGTCAGAAATATATTGCATAGTATCTTCCTCAATTTTTGGAAAGCTGCTTTTGCCTGACTCATTCTGCATCTCACCTCTTTTGTACATCTTCCGTATGAGGTTAACAAAGTTCACAAATATTTAAATTCATTTACCTGTTTTAATAATGTTCCACTTGTCTTCATTTTGCACTGATGTGATGTCTTATTCTTTGTTGTTACCATTTGTTGACCAAACAAGAACTAACACACATTAAAGGTAGCTATGATATTGATTATATTTTACGTCAAGCCAGAATAATGCTTGCCAATCTAAATAATGTTTAGTAATTCACCAATTACAACAGAAGTCAAAGGATACATGAGAGTTTTGTTGAATTCTATATTTTATGGATCTGAACACTTAGGGACAATGGAAAAGGAAATGGTAATGCTGTCATCATTTCATAAAATTTACTTGAGAAAAATTCTCTTAACCTGTTGACCAATCTTTCTTTCTTTCTCTTTCTGGCATTCACCCAGTCCCGAAGGAATAGAAAGTCCCCCTCGCCATCTGTCTTTGAACAGACGGTGAGTGGTCATAGATACATTGTGCTGTGTTCTATCTGCATCTTTCTGCCCAACACATCCGACTTCAGCACTGGACTTTTGGGTATCGAGTTGCCTTCCCTCTTCAATCCCTAAACGCTTGGTCAGACTGGATAGTCTGTTTCAAGGAGCACCACTGGGGGGTGGAGCAGGGTCTTGATCAGCTCTATTATTCGTAGATCCTGAAACATGCAGTCAGCTCTGGATCACTGACCCCACACAGCTCAGTTGTTAGATGGGCATCTTGCCCTACCCCCCCCCCCCCCCCCCACCCACCCATCCACCCACCCATTGACTAATCAAGTATAGACAGTCAAGATATGCCACCAACTAGAAATAAATAAATTCATTGAAAACAGACATTGAAGCTGAATAGGACGCAAGTTCATAAGAAATCCAAAAGTGCCTAAAAGATCTGCTGTTCAGTGTCCTCTGGTGAGAAGGACACAGTTAGACTAAAATCAACTTAGTGAAGGAGATGGAAACAGCGTGAAGCAGAGTTGGAACATCTTGCAAAGGATGACCACAATTAGCGCAACTGAAAAAAAAAAATCCCATGGCAAGGGTTCCTAGTACGCCTAAATGTGTATGGTATTAGTTCCAATATTTTTTTAATGAGCGACAGCACATTTTGAGTCATAAATTAGTTTCACACCACTTCACCCTCAGATAAAATTCCTGATACCCATCTTTCAGAGGCTGAGTTAACCACAAGCCCTTGTTGGTCTGAGAAAAAATCCACCACATCTGGGAACTGAACCGAGGCCTTTTTGGTCAGAAGTCAGAATAATAACTACCCAGTCACCACTGCATCCTAAAGCAGCCCTGCTAAATCAAATAAGAAATAAATAGTCAACCTGCTAAAAAATAAGCAGAACCATGTCTTTTTTCCTTAAATAAAAAAAAAAATATTAAAACATGTATGTAACAACACAGATAATATTAGCAATGCCTTGTGTCAGTAATTATATGAATTTCTTAACTACTATTTATGCTAGTTATTATTTTATTTATATTTCATATGTATTAATACTTCTTATGTTCTCATTTTATGGGTCTGCTCTTGATGAGGGTGTTTTCATTAAAACACCAGTTTTGGTCTAGTGTTCTTATATTAAAACAGAAAAACACTTCTTTTTCAAATTGTGTTTAATACAATACATGATAGTGTTATTTGTTATATCATAGTCTTGTAGTCTCCTTTTGTGCTGTAATATAAATTTATGTTCTTTGTGTGTGCGTGTGTGTGCGCATGTGTGTGTGCGATTGTGTGTTAATATTAGCTTATATAATTTTCTTGTTGTTTTGGTCATAATGTATTTTTTCCTGTTATATAATGTTTCATCTTTTTGTTTGTAAAAAAAAAAAATTTTTTTTAAAACAGATGTTGTAGACAAAATGGGGATTACAAAAAATTAGATAAATTTATCAATTTTCATTTTGACCAATAAAATTATTTTATAAATTATATTTCTTTGTCATTTATAATTGTATATGTTGTGTTTTTTTATATAAATGTTTATTTATTTATAACTGTATTTGTTGTGTTTTTTTTTAAATAAATGTTTATTTGTTATTTATTGTTTACATATGGCTGCTAGTTAATCTGCCTGAAGTTACACTTGTTCACTTTTTGCTGAGTGGTTAGTGCACTCACTTCATGATCAGAAAGGTCCTGATTGAATCCTCAAAAGTTGCTGATCTGCACTGACAAAGTCTCGGAGTTCACCCAACATATAAAAATTGTTAAAAAGTAAAGGTTCTCTCTATGCCTTGCTAGGCATATGGGGAATATGGTGTTAGTGACCATATTTTTCTATGACTGTGGCACATTTTTGGGTGATGTGGCCGGTATCACTCCAAATATAAAAATAAGGCACCATAATTTTCTGGAAAGTAAAGATGGCCTGTGAATAGCAAAGCAAGCCCTCATGTGGCAAACAACAGGTAAGAGGAAGACACTGAGAAGAACACTGATGAGAGAGGCAAGAGCAGCTGGAATCTGCTCCCTCAATGAGATAGAGCTGCTTGCACAGAACAGAGACAAATGGCGAGATTCGATAAAATATCTTTAAAAGAATTGAAAACTGCTAGAACAAAAATTCGTATAAGAGAGGGAGTATCTTGGTCTACGCTCTATGGGCCGGCTACGGCTCGAAAGGTCAATAGATAGAAAGATGGCCTGGCATGATACTTACCACATCACCCACAAAAAAATGCTGTTGGTCAGGAAAAATATGACCACTACAATCATATTCTCTATCCGCCTAGCAAGTTATAGAAGAAACCTTTACGTTCTTTTCCTTGCTAGTCACTCGGTCAATTAGCTTTCTCTTTTTATGTGATCAGTTACCTACACATGACCAATCATATTTTTTTTTACCACTGCACATTGAATCAATTTTTGACTGCTGAAGATTCAACTACCATTTTAGCTCATAGTGTGTTCAATCATATTTAGATTGTTGTCCATTCAAAACCAATTTGAATTCTGACCATTCAATAATTGCTTGAATAATGTTCACTTCATCATATATTGACTGAATGTGAAGCTGTAGAAGAGAATTTAATGTTCTCCTTTTCTGCTTCTGCGATCATGACTCATTCAGACTGGAATTCCAGATTCTCTTATGAAGTCTCATGTGTGTTTTAGGGTCATGGCCACACCATATAGTTCCAGGCAGTGGTAATGGATCCGATTTTCCTCTACAAGTCTGTGTATAGGGGTCATTCGTGTAGAATGTGTTTTGCCGTCATATCTGCTGGGGTGCAGTGGGACAGATTAGTGGTACCTATTTTGAGTTTCAACAAATAAAACAGGGTGTTAGACAAGGTTGTGTGCAGTCATCAGATTCATTTAATACATATAGTGAAATTATTTTAAGATCCATAAAGGGCATGCCTTGAATAACAATTGCAGGTCATAATATAAAAAATTGGAGGTATGCTTATGATACAGTCTTAATCGCTAAAGGTGAAAATGAGTTAAAAGAAATAGACATTATAGTGAAGGAAGCAAAATTAAAGGACGACCTTAATAGCAAAAAAGACAGAAGTAATAGTAGCAGCAAAAAAAAAAAAAGACATCACCGCAATGCACAATAAAGACAAGTGGAACAATATTAAAACGAAAGGAGGCTTAGGCGCGCCTCCCAACACCAGAACTGGAAGTTGTCAGCGACCCACAGCTGATGGCTTGCGCCAGGATCGGTGAACCAGAACCATCCAGACCCTGCTCCACCTCTCCGTGGTGCCTCTAGTAAAAGACTAACCTGTCTAGTCTGCCCAAGCGTGTAGGGATCGAAGAGGGAAGACAACCCGGTACTCAAAAATGTCATGCTGAAGTCGGATATGTTGAGCCGCAAGGCGCAAATATCACAGTTGTACTGCAAACCACAACACAACTTAGACACGCCCACTTAACGTCCTTTTAAGGGCGGATGATGAAGAGGTATATTACTTTAGTCATCGGGCGAATGCATGCAAGCAAGCTGTTGTTCCAGCTGAAGGCCTACTTGGCCGAAACGTCGACTTTTGTTTTGTCCATTACCACATAAAGCTGTCACCATACCACTTTTTTTCTTCTTTTTTTAATACTGCTATTATCATCAGCTTTACAGCAGCTTTGCATCTCTACGCATCTTGGTGCATCTTGATGTCTTTACTTCTTTGCAAGCAAACAAGCATTTCTTTGTTTATTGCAATGTGATGGTATCCCCTTGATCACTACTTTCTGACAATTACAACACAGCTGTACTGAAACTGTCATCTCTGGTTATCTAGTTCACCTCTCCTGGGAGGGTCTTTAGTGCTGTTTAGACTGACAGGGCATCCAACAATATCAAAAGTTTCTTATGCATGTTTCTTCTGTGCTGGATGGCCAGTTCTGCTGTGGCTTTGATGGCTTCAGTTTCTGCCTTAAAACTGTTTAAGAGTTTACCTGTAGCTATGGCTTTAGTTTCAAAACAAACCAGGAAATTAGAGAAATCAACAACTAATATCATCAGTAATCAAGAAAAGACGAGCA
Organism: Megaustenia siamemsis; assembly: GCA_032433765.1. Classification (NCBI taxonomy): domain Eukaryota; kingdom Metazoa; phylum Mollusca; class Gastropoda; order Stylommatophora; family Ariophantidae; genus Megaustenia; species Megaustenia siamemsis. The sequence goes on from JAVIAB010000117.1 coordinate 67,357,530, forward strand.
TGTGATGAGAAGAGATAATAACCGAATAGCAAAGCAAGCTCTCAAGTGGGAAACAACAGGTAGGAGAAAAAGAGGCCGACCCAGAGAAACAATAAGAAGAACATTGATCAGAGAGGCAAAGACAGCAGGAATCTGCTCCCTCGTTGAGACTGAGATGCTTGCACGGAACAGAGACAAATGACGAGATTTGAAGAAAAAAAAATATCTTTGCAAGTATTGAGACTGATAGAGAGAACATTACAAAACAGGGAAAGAGTATCTGTGTCTATGCCTTATGGGCCGACTACATTTCGAAAGGTCGACAGACAGACAGACAGTACTAAATATAGGAGACTGAGGAATGCCCATTGGCCCATAGATACAATAATACTACAGGCAAAACTATACGCGCCACTGCAAGAACTAAAAAAAAAAAAAGGAAGACAGCAACATTTATACAAGAAACGACATTGCAGATATAGCCATTACTTCGGTCGAATGAAAGATAGATTGTCTTCACTTACGGCTCATATCTTAGCTTGTGTGTGCTGGCCATGGCTCATATCTTGGTGTGTGTCATGTTTGTCATATCTCATATCTCGGTGTGTCCGTGTTAATCATGTCTCATATCTTTATGTGTGTCTGTGTTTAGTCATATCTCATATCTTAGTGTGTACCAGTGTTAGTCATATGTCATATCTTTGTGTGTGCATGTCTGGGTTAGTGATATCTCATATCTTTGTGTGCATGTTTATGTTAGTCATATCTCATATCTTTGTGTGTGCATGTCTGTGTTTGTCACATCTCATATCATTGTGTGTGCATGGCTATGTTAGTCCCATCTCATATCTTTGTGTGTGCATATCTATGTTAGTCACATCTCTTATCTTTGTGTGCATGTCTATATTAGGCATGTGTCATATATTTGTGTGTGCATGTCAATGTCAGTTATATCTCATATCTTTATGTGCATGTTTATGTTAGTCATGTGTCATATATCTTGATGTGTGTCAGTGTTAGTTATGCCTCGTATCGCTGTGTGCATGTCTGTGTTAGTCACATCTCACATCTTTGTGTGTGCATGTCTGTGTTAGTCACATCTCATATCTTTGTGTGTGCATGTCTGTGTTAGTCACATCTCACATCTTTGTGTGTGCATGTCTGTGTTAGTCACATCTCACATCTTTGTGCGTGCGTGTCTGTGTTAGTCACATCTCACATCTTTGTGTGTGCATGTCTGTGTTAGTCACCTCTAGTGACTCTGGCAGATGGTGCTCGTAAACCTGGGAGGGCCGACCATCTAAGGGCAGAATCCCCCTACAGAAAAGACAATCTGCGGCCTTGCAGGAAGATTGGGGACAATCAAAGGCTAGGGAAAGAAAACCCGAATAAAATGTTGGCTGAAATCGGATGAACTGGGCCACTGGCGCAGAACACAATGCAACGCTTTAACGGGTGCTCAATCAGAGTGGATCTGGCGAACTCTACTTGTGATGTTCTGTCTGTGGGGGCGATCAACACACTTAGCGTGACAGCTGACTTCGTGTGAGAGTCTGGAATCCTTACTCTGATTGAGTCCTGGTCGCAGAGACAGAGAGAGAGAGAGAGAGAGAGAGAGAGAGAGAGAGAGACTTCTTTGAAGGCTCTGGGATTGGTAGGACTGTTGAAGACTCTCGCCTGCTTTCGGGAGTTCACCTTTTTTTTCTCTTTTCCAGGGATGCCACAATGTGCCGGTATCCAATACAGAACTAGTTCTGTCTTTTCTGGCAGTGAACAAATGTTATTTCCTCTACGTGTCTGTTCTGTTAGGTTACAGCAGTGAGCTCCGATATCTAGCCTTCTCTTGGTAGTGAGGTCCGATATCTGGCTTTCTCTGGGTAGTGAGGTCCTATATCTAGCGTTCTCTGGGTAGTGAGGTCCGATATCTAGCCTTCTCTTGGTAGTGAGGTCCGATATCTGGCTTTCTCTGGGTAGTGAGGTCCTATATCTAGCGTTCTCTGGGTAGTGAGGTCCGATATCTAGCCTTCTCTTGGTAGTGAGGTCCGATATCTGGCTTTCTCTGGGTAGTGAGGTCCTATATCCAGCGTTCTCTGGGTAGTGAGGTCCGATATCTAGCCTTCTCTTGGTAGTGAGGTCCTATATCTAGCGTTCTCTTGGTAGTGAGGTCCTATATTTAGCCTTCTCTGGGTAGTGAGGTCTTATATCTAGCCTTCTCTGGGTAGTAAGGTCCAATATCTGGCCTTCTCTTGGCAGTGAGGTCCAATATCTGGCCTTCTCTTGGTAGTGAGGTCAAATATCTGGCCTTCTCTTGGTAGTGAGGTCAAATATCTGGCCTTCTCTTGGTAGTGAGGTCAAATATCTGGCCTTCTCTTGGTAGAGAGGTCCGATATCTGGCCTTCTCTTGGTAGAGAGGTCCGATATCTGGCCTTCTCGGATATAGGCGAAAAACAGGAGGTTCATTGTGCACGTTAAAAAACTATTGGCAGGTAAAAGTTGAAAATAAAAGGCAAAAAAATATCCGCTGCATGGTCACAATAGTTAAGCATATACACCGAAGACGGATGTGTCGGGCCAAAAAGCGCAATATCGTGGCTTTGCAATAAAGTAGCGACATAAGAAATACAACCACTAGCGAGAACACGGAGACTTCTGTTAGCCAACCTATTTTCCTTCATTCATGTTGTTCACTCGGTGACTACTATATAGAAATTGTTCTCTTCGTCACCCGTCCTTAGAAGAACTTTAAATAGGCATATAGGCTTTGTGTTGTAGTTTACAATTGAGTTGTGTTATTTACGTCTTTTGGCCTAACACATCCGACTTCAGCATGTTATTTTTGAGTACAGGGCTGTCTTCCATCTTCGATCCCTACTCGCTTGGCCAGACTAGACAGGTTAGTCTGTTATTGTAGACACAGCGAAGAGGTGGAGTAGGGTCTGGTACACCGATCTTGGAGCAAACTATCAGCTGTGGGTTGCTGACAGCTTCAAGCTCTGCTGCTGTGAAGCAACTTTGCTTCCTGTAACCTTTGATCGACCAGACGAGTGGTGCTCTATCTCACCTATTCCTTTAAAAAAAATTGCAAGAATTGCTGTAGTTTGTAGTTTTACAGCCAGTTGCTATACCTGACCAATATTCCAACATATCTGACGTCGCCCAGGCTTTTCTTGAGTATCGGGTTTGCTTGCTTGCATTCGCCCGATGAATAAAGTATACGCCTTTTTATCATTCACCCTTATGTTGTTGTTGTTGACGGATTGCCACGAGTTGATGCGGGCAGGTTAGCCCTTTGACTTATTTGATGTGGCGGGTCATAATAGCTTTCTTGGCATTCCCGGATCTTACTGGAGAAGTTGGAGTTCGTCTCTCCTAGGCTATGCTGGGAAACTACTAGTCCAGCCCAGAGATACTGCAATACTGGCTCCACTATATCAGTAACAGCCACCACTATAGGGAACACGGCGATCCTAGCTTCTGTTAGCCAGTCTGTTTTGACGCAGACTGTTACCAGGGGAGACCACGAGGAGGTAGAACTGCTAGGTCTTGGTCGACTGATGGTGCGCCGACCTTGGTATTGCGACCTGCGGTCGCAGACGCTTCCTTTTTTGAAGTGGTTAAAATTGTAATGATTTTAATGAACTCTTTGCAAGGCATTGCTTAGCAGATTCATATTACAGTTGATGATGACGGCATATTAACAGTTCAAAATGATTCACACAAAAATTGGTTTAAACACAGGCATTACAGACAGCAATATAATTAGATTGGCTTGATTTTGAAGTGAAGACCAATTAAAGAAAAGACGAGGCATTTCAAATCTTGGACCAGGTAGTAAAATGTCCTCAGGTCATCAAGATCTTTGCTCTGGTTAACATCAAGCAAAGAACCAATCTTTGAAGTAGTGAAGGAAATGTGCTCATTTCCTATGATTTCAAGCTCCTGTCTTCCTACTCTGTCTGGACTTGGCCATGCACTGTCATCTTCTTGCATGATCTCTGAGTCTTCGATAATTCGTTTCAACTCCTCCACAACAGATTTGTGAACAAATGCCTATTTTCTGATCATTGTGTCATTTTTGTAATTGGAATTATTTGCATATCGGAGTTTTCCATTAGGTCTGAACTCAAACTCTAAAAACTCGTGTCCAAACTTTCCTTTGTGGCCAACGTATTATAGTACCGCAAATAGAAATCCCTATTTTTTACGCTTCTGCTCCCCCATCATCCGCCCTTAAAAAGGACGTTAATAATTGTAGAAAAAAGGGGTAATTATGCAAGGACAGATTTCAAGTAACCAATGAAATATCTCGAAATTTCTCCAATGGCTATAAGCGTGTCTCCTTCCCTTAACCAATCATAATTGTTGTTTTGTAGCCAATAAAATTACTTCTCTTTGTTCAGCAAATGCAACCAATGAAAACTCAGTTTATAAAAATAAAATCATGTCTGCTTACCCAGAATTCAAAGTAAATTTATAGAACCCGCTCAGGAAGACTCCAAGATTGTTGCAAATAATATTTGGTTGTTTTTCAAACAAATCAGTTCAGAAGTTACTGTTTGATTCAGAAACAGGTATCGTTCAGATAATTGTCACATAAACTCTTGCCTTCAATGAAGAAATAGTTTTAAGTATTACGTTGAGATATTCAGTTTTATTTATAATTTGTCTTCCCTCCAAAATTGATCGTGAAGGCGAAGGTACTACAACACCCCGATATCATCCCCATAAATTCATGGATCGAGCTCCACAATTTTGAATCCTCATTCTCTACCGTTAACTTAACTTCCTAAACTTCGTCGTGTAGTGCCATACTTTTTTTGTTTTGTAATTGAGTATAGTATTATCTGCCGTTATAATTAATTTCAAGAGAATATCTCCCATATTGTTCTGTGTAAGTTTACCATGCTGCTCTTGTTCAACAAAATCCCAATGAGGTTGACGTCATTTTTGTGGAAAAGCTTGGCGCTATTTTTAGTGGTGTTTTGTTGATAAAACCAGGACACAAATAATCGTGAGAAAATCGCGCATTATTTCTTATGCTAGCACTAGCAGCAGTCAGACTTGAACTTGACGTATTATATATATTATTTTTGTAATTTATTTATATACATAATAATTTATATAGTAATTAAATAGTATAAGTAGTAGTATATAATATTATAATAGTAAATAAATATTAGTTACACACATTTATTTTAAATTAAAAAGATCAGCATTCGGGTCACTGATTCACTTGATTCAGCATTATCCACTGCACTGGTAAGAAGAATATAATTTATAATTGTCATTATTTCTTATGCTAAGCACTAGCAGCAGTAGACTTAACGTATTTTATATATAATTTATTTATATAATTATATAGTATAGTAGTAATACTAAATATTGAATAGTATAATAGTACACACATTTATTTTAAATTAAAAAATATCAGCATTCAGTCACTGATTCAGCAGTATCCACTGCACAATTGTAAGAAGAATAATTTTTATTAATTGTGAGTGTAGTCAAATTGTATAAATTATATATACAAGTAATTAAATTATATAACAGCTAATAACGATAATTATATAATTCTTTAATTTTTTAATCGGACGAAGTGATGTTTAATTTATAAATTATATAATTTTAAACATTAAAAATTTTTAATTAATTATACTCCATTTCATCTATCCAGTATCACATCACTTGACTAAGGATAGATCTATTTTTATTTTAGTGATTAAATTAATAAAAGAGGTGAGATACAGAATGATGAGAATGGCTCAGGCAAAAGCAGCTTTCCTAAAATTGAAGATACTTTTAACTAACTTTTAGATACTATGCAATCCATTTTTGACAATAGAACCAAGAAAAAGTTCTTAAAATGTTACATAGAGCCAGTCTTAACATATGATTTACTATATATATATATATTTATAATTTATACTGTAGTCTACAGACTCCAGTGATTTTCTTGTCTGTTGTCCTACTCCTATTGTCAGTCCATGATTACTAAGGTACTTTGGCTTTTTTTTCAAAATAATTTCTAATAATTGAAACCAGGATAGCTAAATTATAAATAGCCCTCAAAGTGAGTAAAACAATGATACCTGAATCATGTTTGTACGACAATTAGAAAAAAAATTACGATTTTTAAAGTGAATTATTACCGTGTCAAATGATGCAAAGAAGAAAAAACCATATCGCCAGATTGGGTATGCAAAAAAAAAAAAAACCAAATTATAAAAAAAGCCAATTTTTTTTTTTAGCCAAAAATTATTATTATATGTGGTGTAGATTTTAAAAATAATCATTATTTATATTTGGTATTTCATGTAAAAGAAATATTACTTTTATTTGATTTGCGTAAAAAAATAATAGTCATTTAAATTGATTTATATCAAAATAACTGTCATTTCGTCAAAAATAAGTCATTCTCTGCAATTTATGTAAGAATAATTATAAATTTCTATGATTCACATAAAAATAATACTGAATTTCTGCTAAAGAAGTCACATCATTATTATTTTATGTATATAAGAAGTATAATTTTATTTTATTTTTTTATTCATTAAAAAAATATGTGTTTATATAAATAAAAAAAAAACTTTCAATTCAATAATTGGGAATATTTATTATTAGGCAACTGGAAATACTACATTTTAAATTAAATATAACTAACTATAATAACTAAAAAAAACGTTGAGTGAGTCTGAGTTAGAGGCACTTGATGATGGTTGAAGAGACCAAGCATGGGGGAAAACCAGAAATTTTGTATAATGATGGTGTGGTCGTTCAAATGCAGATAATTTCAATGCTGCCCGACAGATCAATTTAAAATTTCTCACAAATATGTAGAAGTGGTTATAGAATCAGGTTATCTTTATTATTTCTGTCTACGTTAGCAGGTTTTTATTCTGCAATGAATTAAAGTTCAACAGTGGAAATAGTCGCCGATCGGCCATGCTTTATCAATGGAACAAGCATTGTCTTGAATTTTCGTGATTGCCGTACTATAATAACACGGATCACTTTGAAATTTCACATACTAATGTAAAAATGGACGCTGAATCTAAATATCCATATTATTTAACTTATTCTTTCCTTATTTCGGGTAAAAATATGATGAAATCGTCGTATATAGCTGAAAAATCCGTTGTAAGACAAAATTTGTTCGTTTTCTATCACTTCCGACTTTTTAAATCGGTGGACGGAACTCTCATTGTTAGGGAACAACTTAAGTTTCGTATAATAGCTTCCGGAAACATCATCGGAAAACGATTTACATACGATGTAAAATTCGGAGAGTTTTCCGAACGCGTGACTGGCCAGATGGATTTTTGGCAACCGAAAAATTCGGGGACTGCGTCTCTTGGATACTCGAAGTATCTAGTAAATGTGGTTTTACAGAATGTTGAGAGTACCATGGACAGCTAAGAAAGAGTAATGATGTTCTGAGAAAGGTCAAAGCAAAAAGTGAGCTAATTTCCAATATTAGGAAGAAACAATAATTTTTTGGCCATGTAATGAGAAAACAACTGGAATATATTGTAATAACTGGAAAAATTGAGGGAAGCAAAGAGAAAAAATAACAGACAGCTTAAGAGAATGGCTAGGCAGAAGGTCAACAACAGAAATGATAAATAGCTGCCGAGATCGAAAGATGATGGATCACCTACGCCAGCAGGCCCGGTACTTGATGATGATGATGATATAGTATTATAGTATAGTATAGGACTATAGGTACATTTATAATTAAAATATTTTTGGCATATGATAGTTTAGCAACTAGTTAGTTCTTGATGAAAGTATTGAAGGTAATAAAAAGAATTCTATATATTTTTCTATTATAAAATTTATTCATTTTATTTAAAGTTTTTCTTTTCATCAAATCAGTTGCAAATACGCTTGGCTTGGGACTTAATTAATGGTAATAGGGTTATTATGGTCACGCCCCCTATCATTTTGATTTGGGACAAGACTCTGAAGACTGCTGTGACGTGTAATCTCATTAATGGCAAATAATTTTTTTTTTAAATTGCGAGACCGGTTATTTAATAAACTGCAGCAAAAATATGGTGTACGAAATCACCTTGAAATATTTACACTTATGCGAAAATGGATATCGAATTTAAAAATTAAATTTTATTGGAACATTTGATTTATGCTAAATTCCACACAGTTGACAGTTACCACTCCAGATTTTGCATGCCATTTTTATTTTAAATGGCAAAGAGTGCATCAGTTTTATGATGTCTATGGAAGCTAATTGCTATAGACGGTGGTGCCATGTGTGTGTGTGTGTCGAATACTGGCACGTAAATCTGGCATAAACAGACGTAAGAATTCTCGGAATTACAAAGTATTTTAAGTAAGTTTTGAGATATATTTTGTCTCACAGATAGTCAAATAGGTATCATAATCTAGAGTTGAAAAATGTAACGTTTTATCATGCATACCTACCTATTATTGGTTCATATGTTAATTTATTTTATGCTGTAAACGATAGCGGTTATTATAATAGATATTTTGAACTTCCTTAAAGATGGTATAAGTGTTAATGGGTGAGATTAACATGACTGTTTTTGCTTTGCTAGATTAATCATGGCAAGAACAAAACAGACTGCTCGTAAATCCACTGGTGGTAAAGCTCCCAGAAAGCAGCTGGCAACTAAGGCAGCCAGGAAAAGCGCCCCATCCACTGGTGGTGTAAAGAAGCCCCATCGTTACAGACCTGGTACCGTTGCTCTCAGAGAAATTCGTCGTTACCAGAAATCTACCGAATTGCTCATCAGAAAATTGCCCTTCCAGAGACTTGTAAGAGAAATAGCACAGGACTTCAAAACAGATCTTCGTTTCCAGAGTGCAGCTATTGGAGCCTTACAGGTAAATTCTTTGTAATTTCTGTTGGAGAAAAAGTTAGTACCATTAACTGTATGTAGGTACTTCGATTAAAAAAATTTAAAAAAAAAAAAAGTCTTATTTAAAACAAGCTAGCTAGATAGCCCTTGATGAAAGCTAAACGATACCTCAATTATGGCTTAAGATTTTTTAAAGAAATTAATACCGCGCTAAATCACTAAATGATGCAAAGAAGAAAAAACCATAGTGACAGGTTGGCCCTACAAAAAAAAGCCAAATTTGTTGTATTACACCAAAGTTAAGAGAAAAAAAAGTAACAAAATCTAAAAACAACCACCAATTTAATAAGTGGGAATATATTATAATAATAGGAAAATGAAAATACTATGTTTTTAAAGACATAACTAATTATAACTTAAAAAAAAAAGAACATTGAGTCTGAGCAAGAGGGAGGCACATGATGATGGTTGAAAAGCCCAAACATGGAGATTTCCTATAACGGTGTGGTCATTCAAATGCCTATAATTTCATTCCGCTCCGTCAGATCAATTTAAAACTTTCCACAAATATGTATAAATGGTTATAGAAACAAGTTATCTTTATTATTTTAGTCAAGCTTAGCAGCATTTTATTTTACAATGACTTCTGAAATTTCATTTTACAATGAAAGTTAAAAAGTGGACATAGTCGCTGATCGCCCATGGCTTTTCAATGGGGAAAATTTGTGGTCGTTCAAATGCCGATAATTTCATTCCGCGCCGACAGATCAATTTAAAACTTCCAACAGATATGTAGAAGTGGACGCTGAATCTAAATATCCATGTTATTTAACTGAAGCTTACCTTATTTTGGTAGAAAATATGATGAAACCGTTGTAAAATAAAATGCAATAATTTTCGACCACGTTTTTTAAAAAATAATTTCTCATTGCTAGAAAACAACTTGTAAAATAACTTGCTGAAACATTGTCGAAAACGATATACAAACAATTAATGTACTATTTAGATAGACAATTGCTTAGCAACCGCTACTTCCGGAAACGGCATCTTATCGATTTCTGAAGTGCCTACCGTATGTTTGTGTATGCTGTTTTTTTTTTTTTAGCAGCATATACACAAAACACTACTTAACTCTTGCCTTAATTATAACTATCTGTAGCTCTGCCTTTTATAACGTGGTAAAAATGACTCCCAACTTAAATATAACATTAGTGCTCTAAAAATAATTTCTCTGAAATCTTGACACAGTCCCATATTTTCTCACTAGGCAAAACCCAGAGACTCAATTCTGGTTCAGGTTGATTTATGACCTGAGTTTCGCCTCATGGATCCAGACATGGTACAATGTCTATTGATATGGTCAGCAACCGCATAACAATTTCACGGTTTATCAAAAAGGGTTCTCACAGTAGGGACTTTGATAAACTGAATCTGGTAACTTTCGGGAGCTATGAAAAGCCAAATTCAATATCACCGCCATTTTAGGAAAGTGGTAGAAATTGGTAAAGGGACACGCATTTTCCCAGAGATGTCACATGACTTGTGTTACTATTTATATATGTGAAGTGAAAGGTTAGGAAATACCCTACTGTTGGGTGAAAGAATTGTTCAAATATTTGTAGCCGTTTTCAAGATATTCGTGTTTGAATGCATTTTTCCACATTAAAACAGTAAATTTACTGGTGGTTAATGACAAAACACATTTTTAAAATCAGCATTCATTTAAACATAAGCATGAACATTTGAAATAGTTTGAAGTAGCTGTCGTGTCGAAATAATAATTTAAAGTGAGCATCTCCATGGGTAGAAATCACGTCACCCGCCATATTTGATAATCAAATGTATCATGTCTCAGAACAGCTCTGCTTTTTAAAAATATTTAAATAGTTAAAAAAAAACAATGGATTTAAAAAATTCATTTGCCGTTTAAATATGTGTGTGAAATTTGAAAGTGATAAGAAAATGCTATGTTTAAGTAAATGATTAAATGGCAGGGACTATCGCCTTTAAAAAACCATTGTGCCGTCATAATCCGCCAACTCTCAATTTTCCACGCATGGACAACTATCCATCCACTCAGGCCCAATATTTTCCTCTATGTTCCTCTTAATCAATTGAAGTCAAAATTAATTCATTTAAAAATTAACTTTTTTTCTAATTGTCGTACAGCCATAAAATTAAGGTATCATTGTTTAGGTTACATCAAGGGCTATCTAGCTAGCTTGTTTTAAATAACAATTTCGAAATTTTTATCAAAGCACCTGAGAGAGAGAAGAAAAAAATTTGACACCGTCTTAAAAATCATATAAATAATGTAGTTATTGAACAAAAATCTACATGTTTTATAGATCAAATAAAAGAAGATTGAAGTAGGAGTACTTATGTAGTTTTAAAAAGTTATAATATAAAGTCTCGATCTGCGATAAATAAAATTTGTCACATTTCACTATCAGATCTTGCCATGTGATCTATCATATTCGTGCTGCCTTCATAATTAAATCCTTTCAGAATTGATTTTGGACATCACAATTTTACTTAGGAATCAGCACCAAAAAAAAACTATTTAAAAAAAAAATTTGCCATACAGCGTGAGTCTTTTCTCTTATACAAACATTATAGGAATGTACCCAGACTAAACTGTAATTGAATAATATAAAAACTTTGTGTGCTATCATTCATTACAAACATTAGAATCTGTTCTAAAATTGTTTGCATTAAAATGGCTTGATGTAGATGGTCTTGTGAAATGAGGTATTTCCCTTTACTTCTCCGAAAGTAAAGGGAAATATCTCACAAAAATCTTTAGTTTTACTATAAAGTAATTGAGTACCATTGCCTTATCATCCTTATGTATAATAAATCATTTTGCTACAGATTTTAACTGGTTTCAAAATAGTGTCTGAATAAGCAAGTTAAAAAACAAAAGTAATTTTGCTGCATTAGTGAAAATGTTAGTAATTGCAAAGCATCACATTACATAGAAGGCCACATGGGCTATTCCCAACTCTGAAGAGAAAGCATCAATGGCATGATAGTAATTTTAATGGCAGTGAGGGAGGGATCCATACATGATTGTCATAAATTCGCTATATATTGATACTTGGCAATATTGAAATAAGCACAGTATTACACAAATCTTGTTTGCTAATTAGTGGATTTTCAAACCATGGGTCTGGGTCATTATTAATATTAGATTACGGTGCCATCTGTGGCCTGCGTTTTTATACCATAATAAAAATTAACTTAATTGTAATATATATACACATACACAGACAACTCTTGATTTCCTGTCTCAGGTTGATTTATAACCCGAGCCACAGATTCAAAAGGGGAATTTCATCAGGACAAGCTGTATGGTGGTGTCACCAATCTTTAGCTGAACAATATTTTCTTTGATCTCATTTACATTTACAGGTATATACAGAAGGAATCCATAAAGGCAAAGAAAAGAATAGTTTTACAATAAAACCTGAAACACTTTATGCTGACTTTTTATTATAAAACTTTTTATAACCAAAAAAAGTTGTGTTCTGCCATGACCTCTCCATACTATATAATTGTAGAGACAGGATACTTAGTCTTGCCATTAAAATTTCTAGTGGAAGGTATTTAGTTCACATTTCCAGTGGTGTGCATTACGAACTAAGATTTTCAGTTTGTTTTGTTGGAATAGGAGTCACAAACATTTATGTGATTTAAAAAAAAAAATTTAATAAAGGCAGTCAGACCATAGCCGTCCATAGCTTTGGTTGGTTCTTTGATTATGGAAGGCCCCGGTATCACTGCAAACGAATTAAAATCCATAATTGCTCATCTGCCTGTGCCACTGGAATCATCCGAATTAATAACTCATCTCCCAAACAAAGAAAGGTAACTGTAGTCCTCATCATAGCAGTCTCAGCACACACCAAAAGACATAAGGCGAAACCGCACAGAAAGTGAACACAGCCAACTGTTCCCTGCCATATCATCAGCATTAATCGTAAACAATTGGAATATTGAAACATTGTCAAAACAGATGAAGCATACAGCTCATCACCTAACTCAGTAGCTCCTGCAACAAGCCGGACTTGGAATATGAGGAAAGTGCAGCAAGGAACACTTTCATACATAGCCTTCAATGGTTCCTGCCGCATATCCACCATATTGACCGGAAGTTCACATCCTCCTGAAAATGGTCATATTTTTAAAAATGTATAGCGATTGATGATGTTAGGACATCGTTTTTGAATCCAATTCCAAACATATAAAACACAGTTGTCGGATTATCCCCGTCGACCATCAAACAACAGATCTAGTGTTTGGCCGGTCTAGTGATATACGATGCGCCATTATGATGATGAAGCACCAACAATGGCTGCGCCCATGGATTCCTGATTACTCTAATGAATGCTGCCTGAAAATCTTCAACCAACATGGTGTTTTCAGGTTTGTGAGCAGGTGCAATTGTGGGTAGAGTGGTGTCTACCTTCTATAGATAAACATCAACTTTAGTTGGAGGGTTATCCCATTTTGTCAATGTAAATCTATAGATTGCTTTGGTTAGATTTTAGGTAAACCATTCTTTAAGAGGTTCTATCTTTCGTTCACTTGAAGATATTGTCTATATCTGCAATGTCCCTTTCCTGTATAAATTTTACTGTCTTTTGTAATTCTTGCAGTGGCCCATATAGTTTTGTCTGTAGTGTTGTATCTATGGGACAATGGATTTTCCTGTCTACTATATTCAGTGCAGTCTTGAAGTATGTGTTCAGCAGTGTGGGGCGCCTGTCCACATGTACAAATAGTTGAGGTGCCGATCTTGAATTTTAAGATGTTGAAATAAGACTTTCTGATAACAGGTTAGCCCGATAACCTCTTGCCTCAGTGACAACAGCAGGTTAGTACAGCTTGATAATTTTTAGTTCCAGGCCTTGAAAGCAGTCAAACAAAATTGAGTACAATATGGGCATGTTCTGCTGCCGTCAGCTGTTTTGTCAGCATGAGCATGATTTTGACAACTCCAGGAACATTTAGAATATTATTTCAGACAATGTCTTCACTGATCTCGATGCTTACATCTACTACGTTTGATTGATGGCGGTTAATTTAGTTAAGCTCTACAAAGTCTTTCTCGTTTAATATGCTCAATCTACAAAAGTGTCTCCCCATAAATTTGTCCATGTTTAATAATCTACAATGACAAGCTCAAAAGATAATGTCTGTGCAATTCAATTGTGTCAGCACATTGCACATTTATTTACCATGTTTTGTTTAGATATCATTGCTTATTCTAGTTTTCCTTTTTTTTTTTTAAATTGCAGGAAGCCAGTGAAGCATACTTGGTGGGCTTGTTTGAGGACACCAATTTGTGTGCCATCCATGCTAAGCGTGTCACCATCATGCCCAAAGACATACAGTTGGCTAGACGAATTCGAGGAGAGCGTGCCTAAATATATTCCTATTGAGACAAAGACGCCCCGACAAGAATTGCGAATAATTTATATCCTATCTAAATTGCACACAAATAATATATTTTAAAAACAATTATTGGGAACTTTAGTGTGTTAATGAAATGTGTCTTGGCACCTAGTTATCAACAGTTATGGGCACTTTCTCAAATTCATAGTTTTTCATTTGAATGTAGTTTGTGTGTTTGATCGTGAGACATTTATCAATGGCATTGTTTGGGTTGGGTGCTGTTAATAGTTTTTAGAAAGTCCTATGCAGTGATTGTTTAGGTTATAAATTATTCTCTTGACATTGACGTCTACAGAGTGCAGCAGCATCTTTTTATATTTCCGTGACTTAAATGTTGTCTTCACTGTTTTGTTATAACTTTTTTCCCCTACCCATACATAATCATTAATTCATTTATCTTGTAATTGTCATTATTTCAGAGCATAAAAGACAGTTTTTGTTTGGTGTTTCTAGTGATGTCATTCTGCAGTCAGTTGTGTCATTTTTTTTTCCATTGTGTTTTGGTTTTAAAAAAGGGGGTGGGAGGGTATGTCCCGGTTTCATTGTTCCATTCGTCACATTTTATTATAGTAGAGATCGTTTTAATAAACGTTTTAGTACTATATATAATTGTTTGTGCTTTTTTTTTTTAACTGATTTGTGCTTTTATATATTTAAAAATGTAAGGGTTATGGGGTTTTTGATAATGCAAATGATGTTAAATGACACTCAAATTGACTAGATTGTTTTCCTGACTACTAAGATTCTGGCTTGCTGTTAGGAACTTCTGAGAATTATTTTTCATTGTCTCTTATTCTATAGTTGTCCTGTTTGGCAAAACATTTTTGCATTCATGTCAAAACTTAATTTTAATTTTTTTTTTTTTTTTTTTTTTTTTTTTGGTCAGCTTGCTGGCGTGTGTAAAAATTGATTTGCTATTTCAGTCTTAAAATATTCCTACTTATGTGAAACTAAAGCTGAAAACACTATTTGATTGGTGCGCTATTGATTCTCTAAAACATCAGGAACAAGTTCTGTGTGATCACGTAAAATAGGGCATTGTCTAACGCTGATATGTGCAATTCCTGATCCTTCAAATTTAAAATGACAGCATAAAAACAAAAAAATCTTCACAAAAATTTGATAGCTTGCCGTGTTCAAGCATCCATTTCTTTTTTAGATACAAGATCCAAACTTGGAATCTTCTCTTCCCCCCCCCCCCCCCCCCCCAAAAAAAAAAAATCAGTGACATTTAAACGACACCTTGTGATTCAGGGAAGCTCAGCTAATAACACTTTGAGGTAGTCGACTGAACATACTGACAAATTTACAGCATTTGTCAAGACAGACAATGTGTCCCGGTCCGAGTGGTCAACTTCTGGTCATGAATCAAATCTGTGACAGGAAATTTTTAGTTCCCTCTGTGTGTATTTGGTAAACACACATTTGTGTGTCAAAAGTTCAAAGAAAATACTATTTTTAGTGCTCCTAATGTTACAATTAAGTGGTAGTATTTTGTACTATGAAATGTACTGAAGCACCTCACAGAAGTTATCGTAATTAAGGTTTAGGAATTCATAATTTTCCTACTGTTGACGCTTAAAGAAACTATTTCTGATCTTATATTTCAGCTTGTTTCTTGTCATACGTCTTAAACTCATTTCATATTGGCTGCTGTTATTTTTCTTATTGTACTTTCATCTAGAGCTCAGGACTAGCATTGGTTGGGATGAAGATTGTATTGTATCGTGTCCCTCTTTGCTGTGAGTATATTATATATATATATATAATCGAGTGCAGTCCCCGAAATGAAGGTTGGCTACCATGGATCACAATTCCAATCTGTTTCTTGCTTTGATGGTGCAGGTTGTCATAGACTTATTCATCTTTTGATGTTACTCGTCCATGTTAGTCTTGGTCTGCCTCTGTTACCTTGTATTTACCCTTCCAAAAGATAGAAAATATGGTACAAGATTCAACTTGTCACCCTTATTTATATATATATATATAAATAAGGGTGACAGGTTGAATCTTGTGCCACACTGGCAAACACACCAGATGGACATAAACCATGCAGCAATTGCTTCAGTCTGGCATGTGAGCAACTCATCAAGGTAACAAACATGGTCAAATGACATGTTGATTTATGATGGAATTTGATGGGGGAAAAGTGTCATCAAACCAGACATTCCTTAATTTGGCATTGCCTGCAGAGATGTGGTAAATTGGCTCTAAGGTGTTTCTAAAATTACATTTGAATGTAGAGGCCTCTATGATGCACATCAACTTCACTGAATGTAACTCATAACTGGCTGTTTGCATCAAGATCTAAATTAAAAAAACAAATTACTGTTTAAGGCAGCAGCACAGAGAATTTTAAAAAAAAACCCAGTAGAATAGTGAAAAAACCCAGTAGAATAGTGATTGAGACTTTATGTTGTGAAAGTCAGATTGGCTGAAAAATGAAAATCAAAGCCAGATATACAACATATACTGAATGAATGGAAAGGTGGCAGTCTGTTAAATTAAAATGATCTTGCAAAGTGAAAGTTATGCTGTGTTTTGATTCAACTCTTAAAACTGACAGTTTGGCTGGGCATCTCTGAATGCAAGTTTGCCTATCAAATTCATCTGAATATCTTCAATCAAATGCATATCCTTAGACCATGTTTGTTATACCTCCATACGTAAAGTACATTAATATGGCTACATGAACCAATGTTCGCAAACGATCAGGCACTCAACACATGTGGAAAAACATGAGCAAAGGACTGCAAATAATGTCTCCCCTCAACGCTGAAAGGCAAATGAGGAAGAAAGAACAAATGTTTTCCAGATGCCTTACATTGCAGAGGCAAGTAATGTTAAAACAAAAATAATGGGGAATTAGGCTTTTACCAGTTTAATACTGACAGTTTCAAACCTTTGGACAATAGTGGGTATGTTACGACATCCTATTACATCTTGTGGTTCTCTCTTTCTGTTATCTTAGACAATATTGTATATGTTGTTTTGCCCTGTGACATTTGCATTCATCAGAGGTCCTTTCATTGGGTGCTGTCTCCACATTGAAGATTAGCAACCATGGAGCACCATTTTACTCATCTAAGAAGGTGCACATTGTTGCAAGTTCACCTTAATTGTCTGCCTCATTTACCCTGTTCCCTTCAATAACTTTTAGAAGGGTATTATTCATATCCCCTGCCAAGAATATATCTATTTATTGGCCTATCGAGCCGTAGACCAAGATACTCCATCTGAATTTTTGTTCTAGCAGTTTTCAATTCTTTTGATATTTCATCAAATCTCGCAATTTGTTTCTGTTCTGTGCAAGCAGCACTATCTCATTGTGGGAGCAGATTCCTGCTGCTCTTGCCTCTCATCAATGTTCTCAGGGTTTTTCTCTAACCTGTTGTTTCCCACATGAGGGCTTGCTTTGCTATTAAGTTATCTCTTCTCATCACATGTCCAACATATGACCATCGTCTTTTCTTTATTACTGAAGATTGGCGATATTACTGAGGATTGTGTTTGATTGGCGATTTCTTTATTTTCCTCGTTTGTTTACGAATACAAACAAGAATATATATAACAACTTTAATGGTTTGGTCACCTAGTCAAAATGAATCCTTACCAATCACCATCAAGGGAGTTCTCGAGAAAGCATGGTTAAAGACCCAGATGGGTAGATGTAGTGACAGAGACATGTAACAACAAAGGAAAATCACTAATTCAAGCAGCTCAAGTACAACAAATGATATAACCAGGACACCTTTTCGGTACCAGTGAGAAAGAAGATTATCCACAGTATGTTGGAACTGTGATACACAAAATCTGTTATGGTGATAGGCGAATGAAACTATTCAAATCAGGTGTGGAATAAGACATAAGAGTTGTATTTCGGGAAGAATGTCCAACGACAGACCATTTAAGATCAAGAAAAGGCTGAGGCAGTCATTTACATATAACTGCACAGTGTTGGTGCTTTCTCTGTAACCACATTGCGGCAGTAACTTAAGTGATGGCCTTGCTAGAAACATTTTTACTCCTCTCATGATTTGAGTGTGCTCAGGAGAAATCTAGGGTGGTTGGAGTCTCTAAACTTAAACCTGACAGGATTTTGTTTCATTTTTGTGCCTGGGCTCTTGGCCAGACTAGACAGGTTAGTTTCTGCAGGCACTGTGAATTGGTGAGTAGGCCCTGGCACAAGCCATCAGCTGTGGGTTGCTGACAGCTTCCAACTCTGAGGCGCCTTTGCCTCCCAATGCGAATGATCTGTCAACTAAACAAAGAAGTGAATTTATCTACATTATCATTTAAAAGATTATTGTTAATAGACAAACTGGGTTCTTCCTTACAGAGTAGGGGGTTAAAGCATAAAAATGCGAAGCTGCAGTAAAGCTGAATATGAGGAAAAATTAAAAATATGGTATGTAAGAAGCTTTACGTGATAAGTGAACGACACAGACTAAACAATGTTTCGGCCCAATAGGCCTTCATCAGGAACAAACAAAAAAACACACACACAAAACTAATAACGAAACAACCCCAAACAAACACAATCGAAATGTGTTAAAGAAAACAAAATTAACTATCCTGTCAAAACAAAAGGAAATAGCAACCAAGTGCGGTTGTCGTGAACGTAGAGAACTGTGCGCAAATGCACACAGAACCAGAGGAGTTCACACAGGGGTCAGTGTGCAAACACAAAGGATTGCAATACAATGGAATAGTAGAATAACATGTGTTCAAAAGGCGGTAAGAGAGATGTCTGAGAGTGGGGTACAATAAAAACAAATGAGAGGTAAGGAGCACAGGTATAGAGGAGAACACCGAAGTGTTTCATAAGGGAAAACCTGATGATGAATTCATCCTGTCAGGTCCCTTATGAGACACTTCGGTGTTCTCCTCTATACCTGTGCTCCTTACCCATTTGTTTTTATTGTACCCCACTCTCAGACATCTCACTCTTACCGCCTTTTGAACACCTGTTAGTCTACTATTCCATTGTATTGCAATCCTTTGTGTTTGCACACTGACCCCTGTGTGAACTCTGGTTTTGTGTGCATTTGCGCACGTTTCTCTATGTTCACGACAGCCGCACTTGGTTGCTATTACCTTTTGTTTTGACAGGATAGTTCATTTTGTTTTCTTTAACACATTTCGATTGTTTTTGTTTTGGTTGTTTCGTTATTAGTTTTGTGTGTGTTTTTTTGTTTGTTCCTGATGAAGGCCTATTGGGCCGAAACGTTGTTTAGTCTGTGTCGTCCACTTATCACGTAAAGCTTCTTACATACCATTTTTTTTATTTTTCTTCCTTACAGAGCCAGTAGAGTTAAAGAGGCAGTTGTCAGAAGCAGTAGGTTAATGATACAGTTCAGAAGTCCACATATAGACATAACAATTATTTTTGTGTAATCATCAAATACCTTTTTTGCTGACGTTGGTGATCATGTCTCTCCACAACTTTCTATCTCGACAGTTATTTATCATTTCTGTTGTTAAACATCTGCCAAACTATTCTTTCAAGTTGCCTGGTATCTTTTATCTTTGCTTCTCTGTCACTTCATCCATCAATTTTCCTAGGTGTTACAATATATTCCAGCAGTTCCCTTCTAATTATATGGTCATATAAATGGTCAAATATGATGATTATGTCTTCCTAATTTTGGAAATTAGCTCTCTTTTAGTATAGGCCTTTTTCATAATGTTTTCATTACTCTTCTTAGCTACCGATGGTATTTACCTGGATGGTCAATATTCTTCTGTAGAACCACATTTCTACAACCTCCAGTGATGATTTTCTTGTCTGTAGTTCTATTGTCCACGATTCACATCCATATGTTAAGACTGGCTCTACATAACTTTTAAGAACTACTTTTCTTGTTTTATCAAAAATGGATTGTACAGTATCTTCATTTTTTTGGAAAGCTGCTTTTGCCAGAGCTGTCCTGCATCTCACCTCTTGAATATCTGCCATCAGAGGCTAACATTGTTCCCAGATATTTAAATTCATTTACTTGTTTTAATATTGTTCCACTTGTCTTTATTGTGCATTGAGTTGATTTTTTGTTGTTGTTGCTACCATTCATCATCTTCAAGTACCAAGCCTGCTGGCGTAGGTGTTCATGTATCTCCACAACTTTCGATCACGACAGTTATTTATCATTTCTGTTTTTTACCTTCTGCCAAGCCATTCTCTTAAGATTTCTGGTATGTTGCTACCATTACTTCGGTCTTTTTGCTATTAATTTATGTGCAATAAGACTTCATAAGTTGAAGCACTAACTTTCAATGTGTCATTTTTTGGCCCAAGAGGATATTGAAATAAGACTAAAGGATTAATGAACATCAAGACCCTGCTCCACCTCATAGCAGTGCTCCTGGAAACAAGACTATCCAGTCTGGCCAAGTGAGTATGGATCAACAAAGGGAAGGCAACCTAGTACTAATAAATACCGTACGGAGGTCAGGTGTTTTGGGCCATAAAATAAACCACAATATACACTAGTCTCCATCCACGTAACGTCCTTTTAAGGGTGGACGGTGAAGAGGGCTATTAGACAAGGGGTGAACACAAGAGAAACAGGTCAGTGATAAGGTAATATCTGAGACCATTTCCTTGATGCTGTCATTCCTAAATCTGCCTTCGACATTTATTGGTAATGTTTATCTGGTACATGTCAAGATCTTTCAATGACATCTAATTTCAAGTGCTTGAACTTATTTGCTGTAGTTAATCTGTTAACATATATGTTATGCAAGCATAATGGAAACATGATCATATGTAAACACAATTTATTTTTTCAAGGGTTACTTTAGGACTATAACTATGCTATTATAAAAAGCCCATTACAATTTACAAAGAAGGTTCACAATACTAAAAATGTTCAAAAATTTTCATTTACAATTCTCAACAATGATCCACTTTTAGATTCTAAAAGACTTGATGGATTGTGTGATTAGAATATAGTCATGAACTCAGCATCTCTACTACCCTGTCTTGGTCTCTCTCTCTCTCTGTGATCAAGACTCAAATCAGAATAGGATTCCAGACTCTCTCATGAAGTCAGCTGTCTGTTTAAGTGATTTGATTGCCCCATATAGTTTCTCTTCCAGGGTGGTGGGTGTGGACCACATTGCTCTTCTCAGGTCTGTGTACTGGGGGCAATCCTGTAGAACATGTTTTGTAGTCGTATTGTACAGTGGCATAGGCTGGTTAAATGGTCTTGGTCTGATATGGCTCCCTCAGTTAATATTCACTTGTATTGTAAGTAAAGTAAAGTACCCCTTGTCACGCCAAGTGGCGTATAGGGAAATATGGTGTTAGTGACCCTATATTTTACAGACCTTCAGCACATGATTTTTGGGGTAATGTGGTCGGTATTACGCCCGTGCTGTTTTACTTTCCCAGAAAAAATCCGGTACCCATTTAAGGCTGGGTGAACCCGGAGCCGTCGGTTGGGATCGAACCCTACCCCTTGTCCGTAGTAGTCCAGTTCACTAACCACTGAGCTATCGCGGCTCCCACTAATTTTTAGGGAATTAGTAAAACCCAGGTGTCCTCGCCAGGGTACGAACCCCGGCTGTTGCCGTGGTAAGCCAACCGCCTATCGATTGCGCTAACCGGACACCCTCACTTGTATTGTACTTGTATAATATTCACAGGTTGGTTGTATTGCCACTTTGATTAGCAGATTAAAATTACATTTAACAAAAAGATTATCAACAGCTTGGTCACACATGGTAATTAGATTCATGCTTTTAGAGTCAAGATGGAATAAAAGTCAATCTCCTTACACAACTCATCTTAAAACAGTAATTTTATTTTTAAGCAGTATGCAGAACCTATTGATAGGTAAAAAATTCTTCAATATGGATAAGATATTTGCTATCACAGTAATTAGAGTCTGGAAACCCATAGACCAGTCAAACTTTCAGTGGCTCTTGCTCACAAACAAGAGTTGCAAATACCTCTTTCCCGCTGGAACTATAAGAGAGCAGATTGGGCAAAGTTTGCAAGGCGCACTAATGCATATACTGCGCCTATCAACACCCATGTGAAGAAGGTCAATAATATTATACAGCGGTTAATAAATGGAATCCTGAGAGCTGCTAAAGAATCCATTCCTAGAGGAGCAAAAAGAAACTACAAGCCATACTGGAGCAAGGAAATACAGACTAGAAGAGGAACTGGACTCTGCCAGAGAACTAGCTGAAACATCACACAGCACAGAGAGCAACATTGCTTACAAAGCAGCCTCTGCCAAATACAGACGTGAGGTCATGATATCAGCAAGACAGAGCTGGATAGACAAAACAGAGAGCCTTAATCTAGACAAAAATGGTCATAAACTATAGAAATTTACGAAAACAACTGCCAACCTCCAATATCATTAGCACACAATCAGAACATCCTCACAGGCAAAAGGGCAGCAAATCTACTGATATCTATCTATCTATTGTCCTTTCGAGCCGAAGACGGCACATAGGGCAGAACCACAATCTCAAAAACAGAAACCTTGCGTGGCACATATTCATTGCAGAGATCACTGCTTCTAAAATCTATGGTCTGTTTCCATAACAATGCTTTTTACAATGACAGCTTGTCAAGCCATCGATCAACCTCCTTAGTCGCCTCTTACGACATGCCTGGAAGGTCACAGTGTCACTATTCTTTACATCCCACGTAATGAGGCCCCGGTAACACACGGGCGATCTACTGATAGAGACTTACAAAAGCATTAGTAGAATAAACATTCCAATAGACAAACAGAAAGCTGCAAGATGGGAAAACCAAGATGCAAAACACATGCCTTTAGCACCAGAAGAGCATCAGATGACCATCTTTACCCCAACTGAATTAGATGTTGCCCTCAAAGGATTGAAGCTCAAAAGTTCCCCTGGTAAAGATGGAATCTCCAACGAAATGTTCCTAAATCTGGGACAGAAAGCCAAGAGCCAGCATCTAAGGATAATAAATGCTAGCTGGAAGAGAGGTCATGTGCCTGCAATCTGGAAAGAAGCTATTTTGGTGCCCATCCTCAAGCGTGGAAAAGACCCACTAGACCCAAGTAGCTATAGACCAATTAGCCTACTGAGCTGCCTGAGTAAACTCATGGAAAGGCTGGTTAACAGAAGACTTATGTGGCATTTGGAGACAAAATAACAAAGTGGCTTCCGTCAACACAGATCAACTAAAGACCTGGTCACCTACATTGCACAGGAAATAGAGGATGCTCTACTAGAAAAGAGAAATAAATACGCAGTGTGGGTCGACATGGAGAAGGCTTTTGATAGGGTTTGGCAAGAGGGTTCAAAGAACAAGCTTTTTAGACTTGGCATCCAGGGTCGTTTATTCATTTGGGTCTCTCAATACCTTCAGGATAGAACGGCCAGAGTACAAGTTCAAGGTCAACTAAGTAAGAAGGTCTCTATCAAACAAGGTGTCCCACAAGGCGGAGTCTTGTCCCCAACACTCTTTTTAGTTTTCATAAATGACATCGTAATGGACATTCCACCCAGAATACACTCAGCAACATACACAGATGATCTGGTGTTATGGGCTCGCGAGGAAAGTATGTCGGTGGCTGGACCAAGGATGCAAGATGCCCTAGGTGAACTTGAAAAATGGATGAACACCTGGTTCTTACCAATCAACGAAAAAAAAACTATATATACAATTTTCAGCCTATCAAGAAACACACTCTCTGCAAACTTGAAGATAAAAGACCATACACTCCCTATTAACCAAAACCCAACATATCTTGGCGTCACCATGAATCGCAGAATGACTTGGAAAAATCAGATAGACAGAGCAAGGAAAAAAGCCAGAAAACGAACAAATATTATGAAGAAATTGGCAGGAACGGACTGGGGGGCAGACAGCAATATTTTGAAAAGACTATACGTAGGAAGAGTCAGACCTAGAGTATGGAGTCACAGCCAGGGCTATGGCTTCCAAATCACACCTTAGCAAAATTAACAGAACACAGAACCAAGCTGCCCATATTATCACTGGTGCTATGAAATCTACACCTATCAAGACTCTACAAACAGTAACAGGTTTACAACCCTTAGATGACAGACGGGTCACTAAAGTATTGCAACAAGCGGAGAAATATAGAAGGCTCCTTAGCCACCCCATGCACCAAAGAATAACTGGTTCCGGAATTGTACGACTAAAGAGGAGCAACTTGGCTGCAATTGCCAATGAACTAACTACTGGAGACCCAGTACTTTCCTAAACAATATCAAAATCCTTGGGCCCATCTGATATGTCTCCTCATGGAAAACATAAAATACCAGAACTTAAGGAAAATATAACAGGAATCATGAAAAAAGGCACCCAATCAGACACAGAAAGAAAACACATAGCAGAAAAACCACATACACGATACCTACCCACAGGACTCTTGGTCCCACATATACACAGATGGCTCTGCTACAAATGCCACCAGAAATGGAGGGGGAGGTGTGTTCTTGACGCTGAATAATCAGGACGAGATCATCAATAGCTGCTGGGAAATTCTCAAACAACTTTAAAGCAGAAACTGAGGCCATCAGAGATGCTGCAACACTGGCTACTCAACACAAAAATAACATGCACAATAAATTGGTGATTCTGACTGATGCACTGTCAGTACTATCAGCTCTAAAAAGCCCCAAGAACAATGAACTAGATGACTTGAGAACAACTCTGGACCAACTATGCAATAACTTCCAGAGAGTAGTCATTCAGTGGATACCATCACACTGTATTATACACGGGAACGAACGCGCAGACAAATTAGCTAAAGAGGGAGGGAGATTACCACAAGAGAACCATCCGCTCAGTTATGATGAAGCCAAATCCATCCTCAAAGGTCAGTTCCATGAAAAATGGAAACAAGAACACTCAAAGCATAACGAGAGTGATGGACACCACCAACTATCAAGGAGGGATCAAGTCATCATACTTCGCCTACACAATGGCCACAATAGAATGAGAAATCACATGTTCACCAAATTCAAAATACGAGGGGAGGTCAAAAAGTAATGCACACCAATTTTTTTCTCGGCTAATAAAAAAGATAGGAATATGAAATTTTGCACACTTGGAATATGACATGTTCCAATTATGTGTACCAAATTGCACAGCATTCTGATAAATATTACGCAATCTATGAACCGTTAAAATGGAGCTTGTCAACAATGTCCGTTACAAACAGCGAATTGTCATAGAATTTCTGGTTGCGGAAAAAGAAACTGTGGCAAACATTCATAAACGACTGTGTTCAGTGTACAAATGTTCTGCAGTCGATAGGAGCACAGTTAGTCGCTGGGTTCAGAGAATTAAAGCTGCAGAAAGTGTACGAGTGGAGCTGCATGATTTACCGCGTTCTGGACGTGTTGCCTCGGCTACCAGCACAGACATGTTAAACCGGGCTGATGCCATTATTCGTAAGGATAGGCGTATCACTAGTCAGCAATTGGCATTGCAGCTTACAAGGGAAGTGCAATCGCAATTTTTAAAACTCTCGGATATTCAAAGATTTGCGCTCGATGGGTTCCTCGGTGCCTAACAAATGATCACAGAGTTCAAAGGAAAACATTCTGTTCTGAATTGTTGGAGCGTTTCGGTGTTGAAGGAGAAATGTTTTTGTAAAAAATTGTTACCGGTGACGAAACGTGGGCACATTATTATGAGCCTGAAACACAAATGCAGTCAATGGAATGGCATCATCCGCAGTCACCAAAAAGAAAAAAAATTCAAAACATCTCCATCAGCCGGAAAGGTGATGATCACTGTCTTCTGGGACATTGATGGTGTGATTCTTGTTGATGTAATGACAAAAGGTGAGACAATCAACTCGACAGCTTACATCAATACACTGACAAAACTCAAAAATCGGTTCCACAGAGTTCGGCCTAATAAGCCATCTGCAGATTTGTTGCTTCAACATGACAATGCACGTCCTCACACAAGTCTGGTAACACGGGAAGCAATCAACAAATTTGGTTGGACTGTACTGCCCCATCCTCCTTACAGCCCTGATCTGGCTCCCTCAGATTTCCATCTGTTTGGACCACTCAAAAAATTCCTGCGTGGGACACACTTTGACAATGATGAGGATGTGATCCGTGCAGTTAAAAAATGGCTACGCGAGCAGGACAAAACTTGGTACAAACGAGGCATTCATGACCTAGTTTCGCGTTGGCGTAAGGCAATACGCTTGGACGGAGATTATGTTGAAAAGTAGGTAGTGTAAAGGGGATGTTCAGCTACAATCTGTGAAAATTTCACACATTTTGCCTGAATAGTTTCCGAGAAAAAAATTGGTGTGCATTACTTTTTGACCTCCCCTCGTAGGTACAACCAGCCTATGCCACTGTACACTGGATAATATGACTACAAAACATGTTCTACAGGATTGCCCCCAGTACACAGACCTGAGAAGAGCAATGTGGTCCACGCCCACCTCCCTGGAAGAAAAACTATATGGGGCAATCGATTCGCTTAAACAGACAGCTGACTTCATGAGAGAGTCTGGAATCCTACTCTGATTGAGTCTTGATCGCAGAGAGAGAGAGATATTTGCAAAATTTACCAATTCAAGAGATCATCATCAAGTACCGGGCCTGCTGGCGTCGGTGATCATGACTCTCCACAACCTTCGATCTTGACAGTTATTTATCATTTCTGTTGTTGACCTTCTGCCAAGCCATTCTCTCAAGCTGTCTGGTATTTTTTCTCTTTGCTTCCCTCTATCTCTTCGTCCCTAAATTTTTCCAGTTGTTACAATATATTCCAGTTGTTCTCTTCTCATTACATGGCTAAAAAATGATGATTGTATTCTAGAGATAATAATACTAAAAAAAAAAAAAAACCTATATACAGTATCAACTTTCCTAGTCTAGAACATTGTTACACAAAAAGAGGATCATGGATTCATAAACAATGGAAACAAATGTTCATATTTATAATCAATCATCAGGATAAGAAATGTTTTTACTGCTTTAGCTATATTTACAACAAAACTCTCACAATTATTTCATCTCCTGCTGCTCTTTAGCTAAACGTTTGTCCACCAGTACTTTTAACCTTGCCTCAACTTCACTTGTGTCGAGATTCCTCGCTCTCATCTGAGGAATCATTTGCCTAAGGTGAGGCTCTTCTAATGAAGGAACTTGTTCGAATAACGGCATATTTAACTTTTCATCAATGTCATTCTCCTCTCGGAGGATAAAAAAGTATAACATAAAAACACTCAAACTAGCGCACACAATTAGTCCTTGATATTTGTTAACGTCCTTGAGTTTAATTTTGGATGGTGTATTTGCTGGACTGCTGGTGAACTTGACAGGCTCGGAACTTATCTCAGGTTTTTGCTTCCTGGAAACTGCTGTTCCATGGACACCACAACACACAGGTCTGGTCCTGAAGTGAAATAATGACATTTCACATACAAGTGAGCATATACAATATTTTAACATGTATAATAAAACGTGGGGCAGCTAAGTTAATAGAAAGACAAGACACTATCTCATTTTGGCAATGGTTTTCTTCAGGTATAACATAATCCAAGCCAGAAAAAAAAAACAGATCTAAAAAATGGCAGAAAGAGATGGTGGCCAAGATTTACATAGAGGTTGTCATATAAGATTAATAGACAATAGGGCAGGTAGGCTTGCACTATTATAACACAAGAGGTGCACAAACACAAGACTCGAAATTATGAATGTTGAATTTTAAATAAATGAATTCCTTTACTCTGTGGATCCTTCTTCTTCTTCTACCTTTTAGCTCCCAGTGGAGCATAGGTTTTCAACAAACACTTTCCAAGTCGTTCTGTTTTTTGCAATTCTTTTAAGATCATTCCATGTCTTCCCCATCATCTTCATCTCTGCTTCGATCTGTCTTCTCCAAGAATTCCTTGGTCTTCCTCTTTGTCTTTTCCCCTGTGGATTCCAAAAAAGAGCCTGTTGTGTAATAATCTCAGTTGGCTTCCGTAGTGTGTGTCCTATCCATTGCCATAGTTTTCGCTGTATCTCTTTATCCACTGGTATTTGACCGGTACATTTCCATAATTCCACGTTAGTGACTTTGTCCTGCCATTTCCATCCCTTTATTCTGCGTAAGCATCCATTAATGAAAGTCTGTACCTTCGTGATTGTCAAATTTGTTATTCTCCATGTTTCACAGCCATATAATAGGACCAACTTAACATTTGAGCTGAAAATTTTAATTTTTGTCCTGTGGATCCTTAAACAAGTGTAAATCCATATGAAATTCTTCAATTAGCATTTTCTGAAATGCATGTAAAGATGGCGAGTACTTCTACTTCTCAAACAAACGATCTGTTATATTGAGCATGTAGATCTATGTTTCTGAGGCTATAAAGATTGCGCTGCCTTAATATAGGGTGTCTGTATCAGCAGTATAAAGATTGCGCTGCCTTAATATAGGGTGTCTGTATCAGCAGTATAAAGAGTGTGCTGCCTTAATATAGGGTGTCTGTATCAGCAGTATAAAGATTACACTGCCTTAATATAGGGTGTCTGTATCAGCAGTATAAAGATTACACTGCCTTAATATAGGGTGTCTGTATCAGCAGTATAAAGATTGCACTGCCTTAATATAGGGTGTCTGTATCAGCAGTATAAAGATTGCACTGCCTTAATATAGGGTGTATCAGCAGTATAAAGATTACGCTGCCTTAATATAGGGTGTATCAGCAGTATAAAGATTGCGCTGCCTTAATATAGGGTGTATCAGCAGTATAAAGATTGCGCTGCCTTAATATAGGGTGTATCAGCAGTATAAAGATTGCGCTGCCTTAATATAGGGTGTATCAGCAGTATAAAGATTGCGCTGCCTTAATATAGGGTGTATCAGCAGTATAAAGATTGCGCTGCCTTAATATAGGGTGTATCAGCAGTATAAAGATTGCACTGCCTTAATATAGGGTGTATCAGCAGTATAAAGATTACGCTGCCTTAATATAGGGTGTATCAGCAGTATAAAGATTGCACTGCCTTAATATAGGGTGTATCAGCAGTATAAAGATTGCACTGCCTTAATATAGGGTGTATCAGCAGTATAAAGATTACACTGCCTTAATATAGGGTGTCTGTATCAGCAGTATAAAGATTGCACTGCCTTAATATAGGGTGTCTGTATCAGCAGTATAAAGATTACACTGCCTTAATATAGGGTGTCTGTATCAGCAGTATAAAGATTGCACTGCCTTAATATAGGGTGTCTGTATCAGCAGTATAAAGATTACACTGCCTTAATATAGGGTGTCTGTATCAGCAGTATAAAGATTACACTGCCTTAATATAGGGTGTCTGTATCAGCAGTATAAAGATTACACTGCCTTAATATAGGGTGTCTGTATCAGCAGTATAAAGATTACACTGCCTTAATATAGGGTGTCTGTATCAGCAGTATAAAGATTACACTGCCTTAATATAGGGTGTCTGTATCAGCAGTATAAAGATTACACTGCCTTAATATAGGGTGTCTGTATCAGCAGTATAAAGATTGCACTGCCTTAATATAGGGTGTCTTTATTAGCAGTATAAAGATTGCACTGCCTTAATATAGGGTGTCTGTATCAGCAGTATAAAGAGTGTGCTGCCTTAATATAGGGTGTCTGTATCAGCAGTATAAAGATTGCACTGCCTTAATATAGGGTGTCTGTATCAGCAGTATAAAGATTGCACTGCCTTATTATAGGGTGTCTGTATCAGCAGTATAAAGATTGCACTGCCTTAATATAGGGTGTCTGTATCAGCAGTATAAAGATTACACTGCCTTAATATAGGGTGTCTGTATCAGCAGTATAAAGAGTGTGCTGCCCCAGCAATAAACTGGAAAAGTCCTAGTCTGACATTCTCTACTAGCTATATCTAAAGATTGAATGGATACCAGTCTCAATGTTTCAGGTAAAGTAATAACAGCAAGGAAGAGCAACTTTCAAATGTTGGGATGAAATTTAAAACTTCACATCCCTAGGCATTATGTGTTACATGAAAAAAAAAAAGCAAAAAGTGGTATGGTAATAGCTTTATATAGGTGAGAAGCAAAACAAAAGTTGAACGAAGTTTCTGCCAAAAGGCCTTCAGGAGGAACAACTTGAACAATGTTCTACTTTTGTTTTGTTTCTCACCTATGTAAAGCTGTTACCATACCACTTGTTCATTTAAAAAAAAATTATCATCAGCTTTACATCATTTCTATGCATCTTTATGCTTTTACCCATGTGTTAAATGATATTTTATTACATGGGCTACACATCAGAAAGATAATGCCACAAAGCAGGCATTGTTGGTTTCATCTTTTATACATTCAGACTTTTGGTAACAAGGTCATTATCTATCTATTGACCTTTCGAGCCGTAGCCGGCCCATAGGGCATAGACCAAGATACTCTTTCCCTTCTCTAAATTGTTATTCTAGCAGTTTCTCAATCCTTGTAAAGATCTTTCATCAAATTTTGCCATTTGTCTCTGATCTGTGCAAGCAACTCTATCTCACTGAGGGAGCCGATTCCTGCTTCTCTTGCCTCTCTGATCAATGTTCTTCTGTGTCTCTCTGGGTTGGCTTCTTTTCCTCTTACCTGTTGTTTCCCACATGAGGGCTTGCTTTGTTATTCGTTTTATCTCTCCTCATAATTCCGTAAACTTACAGCAACAATTAGAACTCCAAAAAACCTATAACTGAAACATAGGTAATGTTTATTCTCATGAATTAAAATTAAAAATGCAAATTAAAATCCAAATCATATTGTTCTGCATTCAAACTAAAGAGGTAAGACCACCACCTTGTTCGTCACTCATGCTGGTCTAAATGCATAGCTTAAGAAGAATAGGTCAGCCTAAAGTTTGTAACATCACCATACAGTTAACTTAATGTGGCAGAAGTAATGGTCACATGAGTCATATGTTAGGTACCTCACTGGATACCATGACAACAAAACATGTTCTACAGGATTGCCCCCAGTACACAGACTTGAGAAGGACAATGTGGTCAACACCCACCTCCCTGGAAGAGAAACTATATGGGGCAACCGAATCACTTAAACAGACAGCTGCCTTCATAAGAGAGTTCGGAATCCTAGTCTGAATGAGCCATGATCGCAGAAGAAGAAGGTACCTCTGAAGCAGGTGTTTGACAGTAGAGGTATCTGTCATTTTACCAGTGATACAGTAATAAACATTCTAAGGCTGTTGGAAAGGCCATTCTTCAAATGGTTACAAGTTCAATATACCCAAAAAAAAAAAAAAACTTGAGTGAGAGTGATAACACACCATCATCATCATCATGTACCCTGCCGGTTGGCGTAGGCGATCATGTCCCTCCACAATTTTCTATCTACAGTGCATCGTATCAGTTCTGTTGTTGAATGTTTTCCATGCCATGACACCAAGTTATCCAGTATTTTCTCTCTTTGTCGTCCGCGATCTCTCTTTCCTTTTATTTTGCCAGTTGTAACCAAGTATTCCAATTTTCCTCTTCTCATGATGTGCCCGAAAAATGTTGATTGCTTCTTTCTGATGTTTTTTTAAGAGCTCCCTTTTTGTGTTGGCCTCTTTGAGAACTTCCTCATTGGTCTTTTTATCTGTCCAGGGAACTTTCAACATTCTTCTGAGAAATCCCATCTCTGTGGCTTCTAATAGTCTTTTCATTTGTTTGTCTACTGTCCATGATTCGCTTCCATAGGTCAGAATTGGTTCTATATAGCACCGATGAACTCTCTTTCTCATTTTTATTGACATAGATTTGTTGCATAAGATATTTTTCATTTTCTGAAATGCTATTTTGGCCTGAGCTATTCTGCTTTTTATTTCTGTGGTGCATCTCCCATCTGATGTTATTATTGTGCCCAAGTATTTGAAACGTTGTACTTGCTTCAGGTTTGTCTCGTTTATTTTTATGCTGCATGATGGTGATGATTGTTTCTTCGATATAACCATTACTTCTGTTTTCTTACTATTCAGACTGAGACCTTTCTTGTTGCTTTCTTCCACTATTATGTCTATCATTTCTTGTAGTTCGTTCTCTGTCTCTGCTATTAAGACTGTGTCATCCGCATATCGTAAATTATTTATGTTGTGACCGTTGACTTCGATTCCTTTTTTGTCTACTATTGATCTCATAATATATTCGCTGTAAAGTGAAAACAAATCCGGCGACAGAACACAGCCTTGTCTGACTCCTTGTTTTATATATTGGAATTGTCTTGTTTGGTTAATTCGTATAGCTGCTGTTTGTTGCCAGTACATGTTTTTTATGATTCGCAGATCCTTGCCATCAATGTTTAATTCCTCCAGCATATTTATTATTTCCACATGCTTTACTTTGTCAAATGCTTTTGTGTAGTCTATAAAGCACATATATAGATCTTTCTTTACCTCTATAGATCTTTCTATCAATGTCCTTAAGATGTATATAGCATTATTGGTGCCCTTTCCTTCCACAAATCCACATTGTTCCTCACTTATTTATGGTTTTATTTTGTTCCTTACACGTCTCATAATTATTCTTAGTAATATTTTAGTCATATGGCTCATGAGACTAATAGTGCGATGGTCTTCACAATCAGTGGCGCCTGACTTCTTCGGTATGGCTACAAAGATAGATTTTAGTAGATCTTCGGGTATATGTCCAGTGTTATATATGTCATTGAGTAATTTTGTTATGACTTGTACTCCCAGCTCTCCTAATACATTTATCTCTTCGATTGTTATATTGTCAGGACCTGGAGCTTTGCCTCTTTTCATGTGTTGAATTGCGTCCTCCACTTCACTCTGCATTATTGGTGGTCCTGTGTCTTCATTTGAATTGTTTAATTCTGGTCTTTCATCATCATAAAGTTGACTGATATATTCTGTCCATCTTTCTATTGTCTTCTCCTGTCCCATTATTATAACACATATCTTAAGTTAATGATTATCTTTCCATTAATGTTTAGGCCTGGCATATCTGTGATGTTTTAAAAGTTTTGCTCAGTGTATAGATTGAACAAGTTTGGTGATAGGATGCATCCTTGTCTTACTCCTCTTTTTATATCAATGGGTGTAGAATTTTCTGTGTTGCATTTTAGTACTGCTGTCTGCACCCAATATAAATTATATATTAGTCATATGTCTGTATCATCTAGATGTATATCTTTTAGGCAGTCTATAAGAAGTTGTTTAATGGTGTATTTTATCAAAAGCTTTGGTATAGTGTCAATGAAGCAGGCATATATTGGTTTGTTTACTTCTGCGTACTTTTCAATTAACTCTTTCAGGTCCAGCGCCGAGTCCTCGGCATTATCCATTGGGACAACACCGATATGTCGGATATTTTGGATATAGCTGAATATTTGTTTCGTTTTCACCGAATTTCGTTTTTGTTTCAACCAATACTTGATTTCCGGTCGTGAGAGTTATTTTTCCTTGATCTTCCCGTGGTTTGAAAGCGTGGTTAGACGTTTGGATTTAAAAATTATTCATTAATATTCATCGTTTATTTTTCTGAAATTTCTATCTCAAAATGGCCACGCCCACTGCTGGTAGTTCTTGCAGTACATCTCGCCCAAAACGATATAGTGCAGAATAAGCGAGATCTATGTTCGAAACATTGTTATTTAGTGAATCAGAAATGGACTATTCAGAAGATTCAGATGAGAGTTTTAGTTTTTGTGATGATAGTCATGATAATCGTAGTGGTAAGTCGAGTAGTAAGAAACCAAGACTCTCTAACTCTTGTTTAGGTTTAGCTGGTCGATGCCTCCAGTCCAGCACTATCAGTGACTCAGTGGAATTTAGTGGCAGTGATTCTGACGATGAAACTGATACTATTCTGTCAGCCAAAGCTGACAGGACAGATGTGGCTAGGAAGCCTGCTGATGGGTGGCATGAAGCCAGAGATGGTGATACCAAAGGAAAATCTAGCTTCCAAAATATAAATTCTGGATGTAAGTTAGATCTTCCAGAAAATTCTTCACCTTCCAAGTATTTTCTGAGCCTGTTGACTGACACAATTGTTGATAGTCTGATTCAAAGTATGAACAATTATGCTCAGCAAAAAATGGAATTGAGTACTCCTGTACGCAGGTATTCCAGTTTTGCTAAATGGACACCGCTGGACCGTAATACTTTTTTTTCAGTTTCTGGCAGTCCTGATTGCCATGGGAATGAATGCAAAAAATTCTATAAAGGATTACTGGTCCATTCAATCATTTAAAAGTAGTCCTTGGTTTAGATGCATGTTTAGTCGGACAAGATTTTTACTCATTTATCAATCTATGCTTCATGCGGCTGGTCCTGATGCGGCTGGAAAATGTAAAATTGAGCCGTTCATCAATTCATTGATCGAAAAATTTCAAGAAGCGTTTTATCCGTTTGAAAATATCTGCATTGATGAGATGGTTATAGGCTACAAGGGAAGATTTAAGTACAAGCAGTACAATGCCAGTAAGCCAAAAAAATATCATATCAAATCATACGGACTTTGCGACTCAATCACCGGATACGTTTTCAACCTTCTGGTATATTTTGGTACGGACACAGCTTACAGGCCTGAAACAGACCCACATTCATCACATGCTGTCAAAGTTTTCGACAAGTTACTGGAAGGCATCACAGATCATCATCATTTGTTTGCTGACCGGTATTATACTTCCCTGCCACTTGTTCAATTTCTGCGGCAGAAAAATCACAACTACACTGGAACGCTAAATTCCAACAGACGCGGATTTCCAGCAGAAGTCAAAAATAAAAAAATATCAGTGAATGAGGCAAAGTGGTTCATCAATGATGAGGAGCAAGTTATGTGTGTCAGCTGGAGGGATAAAAAATCCAAAAAGCCCTGCCAATTGGTGACAACACATGGAAGTGTCACATATGAGGTCAGAAATGAAGGTAGGAGTCAAGTCAGGAAGCCATCACCCATCCATAGCTACAACCACTCAATGAATGGATGTGACAGAGTAGACCAGATGATCTCATATTATGGGAACCACACAAGGAAGACAGTCAAGTGGTGGAAGAAAATATTTATGTGGATAATTGAGATCACACAACTCAATGCTCATATTTTGTATAACTTGAGCCGCCCTAACACCGAGAAGCCTATGCCTTTTGCAGATTTCAAGGAGCTGCTATTCCTAACAACCTTCTTCAAGTTGATTTATCCAAGCCGGGGAAAAAATGGAACACGAAGCCGCAGAGATATCAGGGTGCCATCCATCTCATTGATTTTGATGGGAAAGACCTGCAGTGTGTTCATTGTTCGGAGCAGCGGAAAGTAAGAAAACGAAGCAGCTATTATTGTACAGGTTGTCCGGATAAGCCACATCTGTGCGCTAAAACATGCTTTAGGGAATATCACACACAATAAGTACATATGTGTCAATAAAAATAATAAACTTGACTTGTAAATAATATTGTTGTGATGTAAAAAAATTTGAAAATTGTTTATTCTTGGATCAATTTTAAAAATTTGCATAATTTTGTTATTTGTGGACATAAATTCATCAAATAAACTGTATTTTCGAAGAATTTGGATTATGTTGTGTAATATTTCAAGTCAAATGGATAGCAACACATATCTGGATGGAAATGGGTAAGTGAAATACAATATTTTAAATTATCTACCTTGAATATATTTTTTTTTTAAATATAACTATTCCTTTAAATAATGACATATCAGAAATATATTGCTATTTTCATTTTCTGTATCCATTTCCCTTTCCAGTGATATATAACACATGCCACATTTATCTTAATTACTGTGTGAAGTAGTCAAATGAAAAAGGTATATGGTAAAATTTCTGGAAACAGGAAAAAAAATTGAGTTTTCTGGTCCAAATATGAAAATTTCTGTTTCCTGTTCTGGTCCTGAAAGAGTTAATGTCCTCATGCAGAATATGGCTTCTTTTGTCCCACTGTTTTTCCTAAATCCAAAATGTTCTAATTCCATGTTGATTTTATTCTTAATCCTTCCTTGTATAGCTTTTAGCAAGATTTTTATTACATGGCTCAATTAGGCTTATTGTTCTAAAATCACTGCATTCAACTGCAACATTCTTTTTAGGCAATGCATTGAAAGTTTAAAAACATTCTGAAAGGGGTAAATGCAAGAAAAAAGAGCTAATATCAATAGGCCAATATTAGGAAGAAACAATCATAATTATGTTTGCTATAGAAGGAAACAGGTGGAATATATTGTAACACCTGGGAAAACTGAGGGACGACGAGATTGAGGGAAGCAAAGAGAAAAGATACCAGACAGCTTTAAGAGAATGGGTTGGGTAGAAAGTCAACAGAAATTATAAATAACTGTTGAAGTCAAAAGTTGTGGAGAGACATGATATGCTAGCAAGCATGGTACTTGATGATGATGAGTCTATTTGATTCCTCTTTTTATCTCCAGAGCTTTTCCATGTGTTTAGTTTCTTACTCTCTTGCTCAAAGTAGGTGTTACTTACAAAATAACTTACATATCTCATCATCTGATCTGTCATATCAGCCTGTTTTCTTCACAAAATTGTATTGACCTTTCTCCTTTTTCATTTCATTTTCCTAAACAATGATTTTTTATGCTGGTCTTATTTAAAATATAAACTTAAATATAAATATTAAAATATAATTAAAAAAAAAAATTTAAAAGTTCGATGAACTGTAAATTAAATAATACCGTGGCCGTGTTAGCACAGTAGTCAGTCAATGATTCGTGAACTTACAAACTTAACAAACCAACCGGTATGGCACATAATGATGAGTTTCGACGAGACGACATAGTTTACCTAAGCTAAAAATAAATAAAATAATAGGAGCACTCCTGTTTCACCTGATCAGATTGATAAAATTAAGCAGAATTTGTCGCTGATGACGACAATAATTGTAATGTAAAGCCATTACAGTTTGGATATTTTTCGGAAACATTGAAGAAGCTCTGCATGAACACCACCAGCAACAATGACATTGAGCGTTCGACTTTTTAAACTGTTCATGAAGTAAATATACAGGCAGAACTAAGGAGAAAGAATCGAAACAAAATGTGTAAAATCGCCAGTTTTAAATGTTAATATAAAAATTTACTTATAGTATTGCAGCATATACATATATATATAATTTACTTATAGTATTGCAGCCTATATATATATGGTAATTTCCTAGTTTGATCAGATATAGTCTTTCAGTTTGGAAGAGTGATGTCCCCTAAAATATGTCTGCCAAAATACAGTGGTTCTACGCATTCTTGGCGTTGGGTCATTACGCTGGCATGTAATCATTTCGGAGTATCTGTTGATTGGGCGTTGGGTCCAGGGGTTAGGTTTAGCTTTAGTGTTAAATATTTATAAATATATTATAACGCGTGACAAAAACGACGCCACTCGGCCTAATTATGATCTTCTGATCGAAGGGAATTGTGCGGTTGATTACCAATCGGCGTAATGACCCCAACGCCAAGAATGCGTAGAACCACTGTATTTTGGCAGACATATTTTAGGGGACATCACTCTTCCAAACTGAAATACTATATCTGATCAAACTAGGAAATTACCATATATATATATATATATATATATATATATATATATATATATATACATACACTACACACATATATCTGGCCCTTTTCGTCTTGTCAAACGGTCTAGTGGAGGCTATTGTGCATTTTATTTTAGGTTTTGTTTTTGTCGAACAGTTTCTCTCGTGGCTAATTCTACCAATGTTTGACACACACATGGCCACAGAATGAACAAATCAGACCCACCCACTGGTCTACAGAGTTTTCCATCCTTTTTCATGAGTCTTTTATTTTCTAAGTGTTAGTGCTTTGCCTTAGCAGCCTCAAATGAGCCATCTTTTTCGTGTTCGACCTGTCCACTACTGTGTTGAAATGTTTATTAAAGTCTCGCTGTGTTGATTTGATCTTTCTGTCTCATCACGTGGCCAAACCATTTAATGTTGTTTCTTCATGTATTCTAATTCTAAGGCTTCTTAAATGTTATTTAGAGTCAGTCTTAACATATGGATGTGAATCATGGACAATAGGATAAACAGACAAGAAAATGTGGTTTTACAGAGGAATGTTGGGAATACCATGGACAGCTAAGAAGAGTAATGAAAACGTTCTGAAAGAGAGCTAATTTCCAATATTAGGAAGAAATAATCATCATTTTTTGGCCATGTAATGAGAAGAGAACAACTAGAATATATTGTAAAAACTGGGAAAATTGAGGGACGAAGAGATAGAGGGAAGTAAAGAGAAAAAAATACCAGACAGCTTAAGAGAATTGCTTGGCAGATGGTCAACAACAGAAATGATAAATAACTGTCGAGATCGAAAATTGTGGAGAGACATGAACACCTACACCATCAGGCCCGGCACTTGATGATGATGATTCTAAGGCGCGAATTATTCCGAGCTTTTCTTCCAATAAATCGTTTCTGATATTATCTTTTATAGTATTGCCTGTCATTAGTCTGACACACTTCAGTGATGCGTGAAAACCCGCAATAGCAATCCGACTACGGACTAGCGTGTAAACTGCGTCTTGTAACATACAGGATAAGTATGTTATAGAGTCCTATCCTAAGTAGGTATGCTCTGAACCCACAATGACATGAGTCTAAATATCTGTTTTTGCTGCTATTTTCCATATAAGAAATTAGTTCTCCATTGTTTTCCTGAATTGTTTTTTATTTCTTAGAAGCTCTCATTTCTAGGTATGCCACAGTGTGCTGGTATCTGTCTTTTCTGTGCGCTTTTAATACCTCTCAGTGCTGTTCTAAGTGGAATTTTTAGATTGTCAAGTTTTACCAGGTTCGTCTTAACTGCTGTTGTCCAGGAGCTTGATGCATTTTTCATGATGGGTCTGACTGCTGTAGTCTATCCTTATGATCGTTTTGTTTGTACTCGCTAGTTATCCCATCATTGACAGTCTTTGCTTGAATTCATATATAAAAAGTTGTCTTCAAGTTTACTACCTACACTTTTTTGTAGCAGAAAATACTTGCTGTATTGGAGTGTGGATGTCCTGAATGAAAGGCTGTTTGAAACTTGTGGCAGCATTCTTTTGTCATTTATAAGGGGAATTTATTGGTCCTCCATGGAATTGTCATGGAGGGTTATTCTCTGGATCATAAATGTGTATTAAGAATAGGAATTGCAAAATGTAATTTTCAGTGCCATGAAAAATATACTAACATCAAAAGAAATACTACCAAGGCTAAAACGAAGAATAGCAAAATGTTATATTTTTACAACATTCCTGTATGGTGCAGAAATATGGTCAATAGACAAGAAAATAGAACAGAAAATTGAAGCCTTTGAAATGATTTATAGAACAGAATGAAAAGAAACAAAGTCCTAATCTCTGTATCATGGGATGACTACCACGAAGCGCCATTTTACTGTCTCTTGTCTTGATGTCCACGTTGGCATAGTTCCAATTTCCAAAAGATAACTTATAGAAGGGTATTCAAAGAATTTCATTTGTCCTTGATATTCATCAGGTGATTCTGAACTTCCTTGTTTTGTGGTTTTTTTCCTTCCATTCAATTCTCCCATAATTTACACACTCCAAAGCGTCATGTTCCTGCCATTTTCTTATTTAATGTCAGAGTTTCTGCACCATACATGAAGGCAGTATAAAAATTAAGCTGCCATTCGTAGTTTTTTTGCTTTGAGGTTAAAATATATATCATATTGGCAAAATATGATAGTACATACATTCACCAAATTCTGATTCACCCTCTCCGACAGATTTCGGAAATAGAACATATGAAGACAGAAGTCATATATGGTATATACATAAGTATAAAATCTTTTTGCAAGTGTGCTCAGAGATCACTTTCTGAGTTATTTGGTTTACCATGAGGATTGTGTTGAATTATTTATTGTTGAACTGCTGGACTCCAGTTAACACCAATTAAACTTCTACGTTGACAAAAATGGGTTGCATAGGAGCCCTAACTTTTTGGAATGCAGCCTGTGGTTGAGCTACTCTGCACTTCACCTTCGGTGTAATCATCCTCATCGAGTGCCGTCTCCGCAACGACGGTTGGCTACCATGGAGTGCCACTCTGCTGTCTCTTGCTGTGATGGTCCATGTTGTCATAGGCTTATTTGTCCATCTTTTGGTGTTACTCTTGGTCTCCCACTTCTACCTTGTATTTTCCCCTCCAGGATTACTTTCAGTAGGCTGTTGTCTTTTAACATGGCCCAAAAATCACATTTATCTTGTTCTAATTGTGTTTAGTAGTTCTCTTTTCATTTTTAGTTGTTTTAAGACTTCGTTTGTTTTCTTTTCATGTAATAGAAGATGGCACCATAAGGGAGAAATTTGAAGGCATGTATGTCAGACATTTTTTTTATTACATGAAATATTAAGCGGTTAAACCTAGAGAAACAAAACTAAATGTTTCTGCAAAATCTTTCATCGGGTAAAAGTCAAACTGATATTTATAAAAACCAAATGTATTCTATAGTTTTGTTCCTTAAGCGTTTTGCTAAATCCTGTCCACAGATTTAGCTCCTCAATAATTTATGTTTTATGCAGCTCTACTAGTATTCCATACAATTAATTGTGATTGGATAAAATACACATGCATCCAGTAGAAAGAATCGAAATGTGTAAAATCGCCAGTTTTAAATGTTAATATAAAAATTTACTTAAGATTGCAGCCTATTATTTGGCCCTTTCCGTCTTGTCAGACGGTTTAGTGGAGGCTATTGTGTATTTTTTTTTTAGGTTTTGTTTTTGTCAAACAGTCTCTCTCATGGCTAATTCTACCAATGTTTGACAAACACACACAGCCACAGAATGAACAAGTCAGGCCCACTGATCCACATGGTTTTCCATCCCTTTTCATGAGTCTTTTCTCTTCTAAGTGTTAGTTGCTCTGCCTCAGCAGTTTCAAATGATGCATCTTTTTCTGTGTTCGACCTGTCCACTACTGTGTTGAAATGTTTATTAAAAGTCTCGCTGTGTTGATTTGATCTTTCTGTCTCATCACGTGGCCAAACCATTTAATGTTATTTCTTTATGTATTCTAAGGCTTCTTAAATGTTATTTAGAGTCAGTCTTAACATATGGTAATTCAACTTGTGGGTAAACTGCATATCAAAAGTTAAAAGCTGGTTAAAAAATTGGAAAGTGGCATGAACTAAAAAGATGCTTGCACAGAATAGACAAATAGCAAGATTTTTTATATAAGATCTCTGCAAGGGTTAAGATTTCTGGAAAGTATCACTGTACTGAAATGTCAGCAAACATGCTCCATTCCTATGCCATGCTACAATATGACTACAAAACATGTTCTACGGGATTGCCCCCAGTACACAGATCTGAGAAAGAGCAATGTGCTACATGCCCACTTCCCAGGAAGAGGAACTATATGGGGCAATCAATTCGCTTAAACAGACAGCTGACTTCATGAGAGAGTCTGAATCCTACTCTGAGTCTTGATCGTAGAGAGAAGATGCTTCATTCGCAGGCAATGGCTGGAGTAAAGACATATTTACAGTAGAACCTTTCTCATCCTTAGTCTGGCAAGTAATGAAGGCAGTGCATTAGCAGATGGATAAGACATATCCACAAGATAAAGGATACTATATCACTAAGACTGCATGAATTGTGAAGATTGGTAGTCTGAAATGAGCGATATTCAAGGTGATAGAAGTGGTAACCAAAGCTGAATTAGAACACTAGCTTACATGGTGTTTTTGAAAAATGTGACTGTAAAACAAGACATCTTGAAGTAGCAAGACATCTTAGCCATTTATTAACATGATCTCAGTCAATTTCTCTTGCCTACTGGTGTGGTGGTAATACATGCCAACTATAATAGTAAAGACAGACAACATGAAATAAGTACTTAAATAATAAAACAACTCCAGTTATTGTAAATGAATGTTTATTTGTACACCATGTGTACTGATTACTAAAAGAAGAATCCCAGAATCTTGCCTCCCAAATGCTTCCGCCTGGCCTCTTCATGGTCCATGATACCACCAGACGTAGTCATAACAATGAAGCTGAAAACAAACATGAAAGTCAATTGAAGAAACCAATTCACATATTTATATGTGCTGATCATCATATATGGAATATAATGTTTCCATCAAAGTTATAAACAAAACTAGGACGATAACACCAATAAGTAAACAGGAAATTAGCCTTAACAGGTTTCAGCAAACTTTGCATATATAATCTTTTTTGTGTTACAAATGGCCCAATTTATTAAATCAAATATGGAAAGATGCTTGAACGGGTGTAGTAACATCATTTCATTACAGTTGTAAATAAATAAAATATATTAAAATTAAATACATATTATAATATAGTGAATTAATATTTAAGAAAATTGAAGTACTCCCACAGTCGTGCAACATTATGAACTAAAACAATAGGCAATAATATCTGGAATAACTAAAAGCTGAATGAAGGAAAATTAGAGGAAAAA
The DNA here is from genome assembly GCA_032433765.1 of Megaustenia siamemsis. Lineage (NCBI taxonomy): Eukaryota > Metazoa > Mollusca > Gastropoda > Stylommatophora > Ariophantidae > Megaustenia > Megaustenia siamemsis. The sequence continues at coordinate 67,400,242 of JAVIAB010000117.1, forward strand.
CAAGAGGAACTCATAGTTGAAGGGTGCAGAGCATTTCAGAAAACACAACAGTATGTGAAAGTTAAAGGGCATAAGAACAATACTCAACAGCAGCAGTTCATGAAAAGAAAGACTAGAGAAAGATTGGAAGGAGAAGAACCAACAGCATATGATATTTATAAAAGTCAGGATTATCTATTTAACTTACCCAAACTGTCTGGATGGCAGGAGGTTTGTTGTCCACTTTTCTAAGTCTCTGATGGAAACATCAAATCTGGGACTGACCACACCACACTAGAATAACAAAGATAGAGGGGGGAAAAAAAACAAATTACGCATGTCTAAATAGACAGGTGAATGCAAGACTTCAAATTATATGTCTGAAACTGTAATATCTATATAATTCCATTCTTGCCAATAAATCTGTTTAGTGAAAAGTACATGAATCAATATTTATGTATTTTTATCAATATGATGGTACATGTCTATGTGAAATTATCAGTCCATGAACAGTAACAATTGTGCACATTAAAATGACAATGTATTCTACCAGAGGAGTCTTGTGTATTATAAATGGCCAATCACTGATTTTAGTCACCTGCCACTTAGAAGATTGTAGCTACGCACTTTATAATGGACAGCAAAATTATCATTAAATTCAAAGGCACCCACAGTTGTAAAGTTTGCTGTTTACAAGGAGAGGACAAATAGGTTTTTAAAAGCCGAAAAGACATGACTTTTAAAAGGAGAGAAAGAACAGCATGAGCTGGAATTAATGATCTTTACTGGTGCACATTTTGTCCAAAGTAGTTTATGTCAGGGCACTGATCTTAACAGTCCCCTTTTACATATCAAGACCAAAATAGGCAAAAATTCAGACATGCAAGCGAAGAAATAACCAAAAGGGTGATAAAAATCTGGACTATAAATTGCTCACAAGATGAAGGCAAGATGTGTTCTTAAAGCAAATGATTGCCATGTGTTTATAATTTTCCTACCTTATTTAATCTGCCAGTAAGATTGACAACAATCTTCCCACTTCTGTGGTCATCAATCTGCTCAAATTCACCAATGTAACCTGCAAACATAAAATGATTGAACATAAGGAATCACAATTACCAAGTAACAAGAATCATTTTGATGTACAGAGTTGCCGTAAAAATTCATCTAGAATCACAAAAATCTGCCCTACAAAGACTGAGCCTCGCTGGTACCAGGGGTGGTTGATGCAGAGAAATTAAATAAAAATCCTAACTGATGCAACTTGTATTTGAATCCACAACCTGTCTTCAGACAGGTGTCTTGCTAACTACTAAGATCAACTTTAGACCCAAATAGTTCACTTATATATATATATATATATATATATATATATATATATATATATATATATATTTTATATATATATATATATGTGTGTGTGATATACATCATTACCGTCTGTACATTATTAAAAACATTCATTGTATGTGACAATTGTTAAATTAACATGATTTAAGAGGAACATTAAAAAAATAAAATAAAGGGCCAATTTGGACAATTGTCCTATCCCATAGTGATTGATGTAAAATGGATTCATTCGGTTCTTTAAGGTTATAACTCCCTTTTTCTTTCAATCTTTTTAAATCATCTATATATTGTGTCAGTCACAACTAGCAAAGCAAAGTAACTATTTTATACTAAAAGTCATAAATACACAACTACATTCAAATGTGAATAACTTAAAGATAATCGCCATGAGAATGTGTCAATTACACAAATCCCATGAAATTCCTTAGACGTGTCAAATTTGACCTTTCACTGCTATTCGATGTTACCAGTATTTTCTCTTTGAAGATAAAAAAAAATCACTGGAGGCTGAAGAAATGTAGTTTTACAGAAGAATGCTGAGAATACTATGCACAGCCATGAAGAGTAATGAAAACATTCTGAAAGAGGCCAAAACAAAAAAGAGAGCTAATTTCTAATATTAAGAAGAAACATTCATTTTTTGGCCTTGTAATGAGAAAAGAACAGCTGGAATATATTGTAACGACTGGGAAAATTGAGGGAAGCAAAGAGAAAAGATACCAGACAGCTGAAGAGAATGGCTAGGCAGAAGGTCAAATGATAACTGTCGTGATCAAAAGTTGTGGAGAGACATGATCACCTACGCCAGTAGGCTTGGTACTTGATGATACATACATAAACCCTGTTCAAGATCAACTAGTAAATTTGTGGGTTTAAAATATATAATAAAAAATGCAGCTATTAACATAAACAATCAACAGCTATCAAAAACAACAAATAATGTAGGGATTTTGATAAATTGAATCTGGTAACTTCCGGGAACTATGCAAGCCAAATTCGATTTTTTTTCTTAATTGCAATTTTTGGAAATTGGTTAAAGGGACACGCACTTTCCTGGAGATGTCACATGACTTGTTACTATTTATAGTATTATTAGTTAAGTGAAAGTTCAGGAAATGCCCTACTGTCTGGTGAAAGAATTATTCGAATACTTGTAGCAGTTTTCAAGATATTAGTGACTGAATGCATTATTTGAACATTTCCACATTAAAACAGTAAATTTACTGGCTGGATCTGATAAAACACAAATTAAAAAATTCAGCACCCATTTGAAAGCGATGTCATTACCATCATGTAAAAATAATTTCAAGGGAGCATCTCCATGCCCGCCATATTTGATAGTCAAATCCCATGTCTCAGAATAACTGCTTTTTTTTTTTACAATAATAAAATTAATGAACTAGTTAAATTAAAAACAATGGATTTGTAAAAATTCATTTACCATTTAAATATGAGTGTGTGAAATTTGAAAGTGACCTGTCGATTCCTTTACGTCGAAAAAAATGATTAATATGTCAGGGGCTATCCCCTCTATAAACCATTGTGCCATCATAATCGGCCAACTCTCAAATAGGCATGGACAACTATCTAAACAGGCTCAATGATATTTCCCTCTATGTTCCTCTTAATCAATTTAAGTCAAAATTAATTAATTTAAAAATTAATAACTTTTTCTTAATTGTCGTACAGCCATAATTAAGATATTGTTTAGCTTGCAACAAGGGCTATCTAGCTAGCATGTTTTAAATCACAACTGACTATTTCGAAATGTTTGAAAGTACCTAAATAATACTTCCGTAAGTAAAGATGGATTTAAAAAGTTGATATGGTCTCTGAATGTTAATCTGGAGGTTATTTCATTGGCAATATTTCAAGCTGCACACAAGTATACTTGAACACAAAATTATAATATCTATGCCAGCCCCAATGGCAACTTCCTGACATTATAAACACCCATGTCATGAAATGAGTCGCATGGCGGAAGTGACAAGTAAGTAAGTATAAAGATATCAACTATTATATTTCTGTGTACACTACTTACCATGTTTCATCATGACACAGAGAAATCTCACAATAACTTTAGATGCTGGTCTCAGTAAAACTTGACGTTTACCGCGCTTCTCAGCTTTGGAAATGGCATTGAGAGCATCTGCCAACACATTCATGTGCACCATCTTGGCAACCTGAAATAGTAAAATATATATATCTATAGGTGTCATTATCTTAAAAATTAGAAGTTAATGGTCTTAAAAAAGAGTTAATTGTCATCTCTTAAACACAATAGAAACAGGATGTCAATCGGCATCAAGAGATAATGATTTAACAATGTTCTAGGCCTCGGCATAATTATGATATATATACACAAGACTACTAATGTCACCCCCCCAGCAGGGGGTAACTTCTCATGACAGGGCACAGTACACATGACATTATTTTATATGACACCAGCAATTATTGTTTTTATACTTGCGTTTGATAAAATTTTGTAACTTATTACCTCTAAAATTTAATGCAGGGAAACAATATTTGTAACTTTAAAATGCTGAGGTAGTTTTTATTGTTTGAATTCCAATACTTTATAAAAGTTATTGGCATTAGCAGAAACAAACTAGTATTTTAAAAAAACAGGAAGTCGCATACAAATAATTAAGCATCTCTCATAAGTCATAAGAAATCATGGACCCTGCCATATATGATAGTTGAATCCCATGCTCATGCTGCTGAATGAATAGCTCTGCTTTTTTTCCCCCCTCAATATTTTATAAATAATTTAGTATCAGTAAAAACAATCGATTGTTTTAAATTCAGCAACCATTTAAATAGAAGAAAATTAAGAATATAATATATAGTAATGAGATGGAAAATATATTTAAAAAAAAAAACATTTCAAAATTTGAAAGTGATCTAATTAATAGGCTAATAGCGCCTAAATAAATTATAATAAGACTATGACCAGTGACCTCAAGAATAAGAAACCAAATGTGATCTTCCACATCCAACTCTCAATTTTCTGGGTGCAGAAAATTGTCCAATGTATGCCAATTGGGCTCTGTAAAATTGTCCACTATCCCTCTTAACCGCTGTACGGCAAAGTTCACTTTAAAATTATTATTATTTTTTTTTTTTGTAATTGCAGTACATATATTTCAGACATTGTTCAAAATGTTTAATTGTAAGGGCTATCTAATTTATCACATTTTAAATTATATGTAACAAAACAAATGCATAATCATATGTCACATGTGTAATCGTGTAAGTCTGTTAAGTGCCTATGGAAGATTAATGAAATGAAAGCAGCTTCTTAAAGAGAGCTCATCCACCATTAAGTTAGAGCCCAATTTATTGAAAATCGGATTACGTTGTTTTATAAACTAGTTTTCTGCTTCATTGTTTATCATATTTTTATTATTATGAAGTTAGCAATTAATTGACCACACTATTTTTTCCTCTTGAAAGTTAATTACTGGTCATTGTTTATCTTGTAATTTATGGGAAAAATGTGTAGCCCTTAAGGTCACATGGGTGATGCAGATTATTATCTTAGCATTTAGTACCCAAACTGACAGATAGAGCATGCTGATATGAAATCATTGTTACAATAAGACAATTGCTTAATTTTGTCACTTAAAATCACATAACTTGTTTAATAATTGATGCACCTGAGACACGAATGAGGTCTCAGGTATCGTGGTTTTTCAGGCCATCTAGCCATTTATTTTATTAAATTTGACATTTTCACATTGCCTTTGGTTTATGATAAACAAAAAAGCATGAAACGCCCCCTCATCTAGTTAAAACATGAAACTATTGAAATTGATTCATTACTGTTTGGCCAAAGGGAGTCGCTGACTCAGGCTGCTGGATAACTAATCATTATAATCTTATGAATTGAATGAGCAGGCTCTCAGCGGCTCTGGAGTTAATGGCATATACCCTACCTGTTAATAACCTGTATTATTGTATAAAAAAACATTGTATACTGGTACTAATTGCCGCATGGGTCACTAGCACAAGTTCTTTGTGACAAATTTGTCAAAACTGGCAATTTGATATAAATTTTCTCACTTTTTTCTTTTAAATTAGCTGTCTACTGTCTGTGTCTTAACTTCTAAATGAGTTAATTTTATTCTTATGCCAAAAAGAGATATGGAATGTAAAATTGAAACTTTCCAGCTGAATGTGATATTGTAGTAAAAAAAGAAGTAATCATTTAAGAATAAGATTTACGGACAAAGCAAAAAAAAATTATTTAAAATATTTAGTTAGGTCTAGCTATGATGAGAATAGTATTTAGACTGTAGTAATAACTAGTAAGTAAGAGTAAGCTAGCTGGTGTTGTATATATTTTAGGAGTTAGAAAAATAAAAGTATTTTTTGCATATTTCACATTAAAATAAATAAGTTTTTAACTTCATTTCATCACATGGAGTTAAAACTTATAAAACTAAACTTTATGGCGACAAAGTATGTATAACAATCAGTGATGACTGTTCACACACACAACAAACGTAAAAGGACAAATTTTATTTAAATGTAATTAATTATAAACTACTTTACTTTACTACTTTAAGTACTTACTTTACACAAAAGCAAATTATAAGACTAAGACCCTCATTATTAATATATTTACAAATGTTTTTTATTTCTAAAGTTCCGTGCCTCGTGTATTACAACATGAATAAATAAATGAATGTATAAAACTAATGTTTACTATAGTATGAAATTGAGAAAAATTAATATCCCAGCCATAAAACGCATGCATTTAATCAAGTTGGTATGAATATTTTGTAAACAAGAGTATAATATATTATAAAGTTTAAAGTACCACAAAAAATAATAAAATAGGTTTACAAATGATTCTTTTACACGGCGTGACCAAAAGCAACTGCAAATTGTTCACGTTGACAATCTGATGCCGCTGGATGATATGGATATTTGTGGAATACAAACCTTCTCGCTGATGGCGACGGCTAAAAAGGACGATAATCCGCATTTCCGGAAGTTATTCACTTTGCAACTTCCGGTAAAATATACATGCTCGTTTTGTAGAATAATCTCCCTTGCTATTAATACGTTACCATTTCATTTTTGTTTTAATCTTGATTCATACTATACAAATCGAAAATGTATTTCAAAATGTGTACAGTTTAAAATCATATTTAATAAACTGTATCATAGTTTTGTGTCATTTTCGCATAGAAGGTTGATCATCGGTATTGGCGTTGCCATAGATATTAGATTTTGAATCGCCATTTTTTTTTCTTTTTAGATTTAATGTAGGCCTCAGAACTTTATGTAATAGCTGATCTAACTCTTGTCTTGGTCTGATTCTGATGGTAGTGAATGGTACACGCTGTTTATACACTAACACAAGTTCCCATGTCCATCTCTTGATATTTGTTCACTTTAGTCGTACTCTTTGCCCTCCATTAACTCGTTTACCCTTTTATTTACCTCTCCAAACCCAGATCCACGCCATTTCTTCGGATGATGGAAATGGGAGTTAAGTTGGGCACAGCCAGAAATGAGACACTTAGTGGCCGTGTAAGAAGACTTATCAACCAACATAGAACTGGAGTCGTCAGTCGCTGGACACTGAGGGAATTGCTGAGGAGGGGATCTGAGCACCTATGGACATATTCGGAGTGCAATGATAATGACCCGCAAATAACTCAATAACTGAGGATGGGATCTGAGCACCTATGGACATATTCGGAGTGCAATGATAATGACCCGCAAATAACTCAATAACTGAGGATGGGATCTGAGCACCTATGGACATATTCGGAGTGCAATGATAATGACCCGCAAATAACTCAATAACTGAGGAGGGGATCTGAGCACCTATGGACATATTCGGAGTGCAATGATAATGACCCGCAAATAACTCAATAACTGAGGATGGGATCTGAGCACCTATGGACATATTCGGAGTGCAATGATAATGACCCGCAAATAACTCAATAACTCAATAACTTACCTCTCCAAGATTTCAGAGTTCGGTATCTGTCTATGATTGATGATCCTATCTTCTTCTTCTCTTTCCTTCCTCATCTGCCTTTCAGAGTCGAGTGGAGATATAATTTGCGGTCTTTTGCTCTTCTGTTCGCCTCTGCTGTGTTATGTTTCCTAGTGCATCTAATATTCCGTCGACCCATCTTTTTCGTGGTCGACCCTTGGGTCTGGTGTTCTCACAACGTTTGTTGAAGGTTTGTTGTGTTGTGTTTTGTTCTTTCTGCCTTGTCACGTGGCCAAACCATTTTATCTGTTGTTTCCTTATATATTCTATGGCTGGGGCTATTCCTAGCTTTTTTCTCAGTTCTTCATTTCTGATCTTATCTCTCAGACTGTTTACTGTCATTCGTCTAACACATTTCATCTCTGTAGAGGTTATTTTTCTTATTGTTCTTGCATCTAGGGTCCAGGTCTGGCATTGGTAACACAACGTTGGGATGAAGATTGTATTGTATAGTGCTCGTTTTGCCTCCAGAGTTATTTCCTTGTTGGACAATGGTGGTGATAAATGTCCAATGATTTGACAAGCTTTGTTGCATCTTGATTCTATCTCTGCTGTTTGAGAATTATCGTGTGTCATTAGACTTCCTAGGTATTTGAATTCCTCTACTTGTTTTAGTTGTCTGCCTTTTATAGTTATGTTGATGTTCTGTTTATTTTTGGCGACATTCATGACTTCTGTTTTGTTGATGTTGATTTTCATGTTGTATTTTGTGCCTGAGATGTTGAGTTTGTTTAAGTGTTCTTGTAGGTCTTCTATTGTTTCATGTATTAGTGCCTGATCGTCTGCAAATAGAAGCTCGTTGATCTCCTCTGTCTCTGATGGGTTGGCTAGCTAGCATATATGGTCCATGCATGTAATAAACAGTAGGGGGGATAGTACGCACCCCTGTCTTACGCCTGATCTAACTTCGAAGTGGTATGTGTAGCCTGCTGCTGTTCTGACCCTGCAGCTGCTGTTGACGTAGATGCTTTTAATAAGGTTGGTTAGATGTTGGCTTACTCCGTATGTTGTTAGTATCTCCCACAGTTGTTCTCTGTTTACTCTGTCGAATGCTTTTTCCTGGTTAATGAAGGCTATGTATAAGTTTTGATTGTGTTCTGTCGTTTTTTCTGCAAGCTGTTTTAGTGTAAATAGTGCGTCGGTTCATCCTCTGTTTTTTCGGAACCCCATTTGAGAATCGCTTAACTGTAGTTCTATTATTGGTCTCAGCCTTTTTCCAAGATTTTGGCGTATAGCTTTCCTACATGGCTGGAGACGAGATATACCTCTATATTGATTGCAGTCTCTTTTGCTACCCGATGATCCTATTATTTATATAATAGTTTGGTGTTCTCTCAACATTTATTGAAGTCTCGTTGTGTTGTGTTTTGATCTTTCTGCACTGTCACGTGACCAAACAATTGTATTTGTTGTTTCTTTATGTATTCTATGGCGGAGATTATTCCTAGCTTTTTTTCTGAATTCATCATTTCTGATCTTATCTCTCAGGCTGTTAGCAATTACATAATAATAATAATAATAGTAATAGTAATAATAGTAATAATAATAGTAATAATAATAGTAATAATAATAGTAATAATAATAGTAGTAATAATAGTAATAATAATAATAGTAATAATAATAATAATAATAGTAATAATAATAATAATAATAATAATAATAATACTTTTTGTATTAAAATGTTCAAAGGATGAGTTATTTTTTCATTATATTTTTTGTTAGTGTTCATCTGTTCTCTTTTGAATAATCTTTTTTCATGATCTTCCTTTGAAATGGCGTTTAGTGAGTGTAGATGTGTTGTTGTGGTGTACAACAAGTTGTGATGGTTGGTTGAACACATCCGACTCCATTAATTTATTTTTGGGTACCGATTTGGGTACACCTCCCGATCCCCATTCACGGGTGAATCATTTTAAGGGAAGAAGCTGTTTACAACACTCGGGGGGGGGGGGGGGGGAATCACAAATAATTAAGAACATAGAAAACAACGAACAATAGATAGTCCGAAACAGGATCGAACCCGTACTCATCGACACAGCGCCTTGCCACACACACACAAACACTCGCACGCGCACACACACACACACACAAACACGCGCACACACACACACACACACACACAAACACGCGCACGCACGCGCGCACACACACACACACAAACACGCGCACGCACACAAACACGCGCACGCACGCACACACACACACACACACACAACACGCGCACACACACACACACGCACACACACACACACAAACACGCGCACGCACGCATACACACACACACACGCACGCACACACTCACACACACACACACAAACACGCACGCACACACACACACAAACACGCGCACACACAAACACGCACGCACACACACACACGCACGCATACACACAAACGCACACACACGCACACACGCACACACACACACACACACACACACCCACACACACACACGCACGCACGCGCACACACCCACACCTGCGCTAGAGCACACAGCCAACTAAACAACAATGTGCCCTAACGAAGGTTTCTCTCGGCGCTGTCTCCAAGAGTTCAGATTCGATCCACCTTCGGGCTGTTCTATTGTTCTTTGTTTTTCTTTTTTCTGCTCTGGATTATTTGTGAATTTTTTCTCTGAACTTACTTAAACATACCCCTTCCACTGAAATGATTCGCTGATATATTGCCTTGTAAGTTTTCCTCCATAATATTTGTTTATTATGATTGTCTCCTAGTCATCATCATCAAGTACCGGGCCTACTGGCATAGGTGATCGTGTCTCTCCACAACTTTCGATCTCGACAGTTCTTTATCATTTCTGTTGTTGGCTTTCTGCCTATCCATTCTCTTAAGCTGTCTGGTATTTTCTCTCTTTGCTTCCCTCTATCTCTTCGTCCCTCAATTGTTCCAGTTGTTACAATATATTCTAGTTTTTCTCTTCTCATTACATGGCCCAAAAAAAATTATGATTGTTTCATCCTAATATTGGAAATTAGCTCTCTTTTTGCTTTGGCCTCTTTCAGTACATCTTCATTATTTTACTTAGCTGTCCATGGTATTCTCAACATTCTTCTGTAAAACCACATTTCTACAGACTCGAGTAATTTTCTTGTCTGTTGTCCTATTGTCCACGTTTCACATCCATATGTTAAAACTGGCTCTACATAACATTTAAGAAGTCTTTTTCTTGTTTCTATTGTCAAAAATGGATTGCATAGTATCTTCCTCATTTTCTGGAAAGCTGCTTTTGCCTGAGCCATTCTGCATCTCACCTCTTTTGTACATCTTCCGTCTGATGTTAACAAAGTTCCCAAATATTTAAATTCATTTACCTGTTTTAATATTGTTCCACTTGTCTTTATTCTGCACTGATGTGATGTCTTTTTCTTTGTTGTTACCATTATTTCTGTCTTTTTGCTATTAAGGCTGAGTCCTTTATTTTTGCTTTCTTTCACTATAATGTCCAAAATTTGTTATACCTCATTTTCATTCTTAGCGATTAATACTGTATCGTCAGCATACCTCAGATTATTTACATTATGACCTCCAATTGTTATTCCATGCATGCCCCTTATGGATCTTAAAATAATCTCACTATAAATATTAAACAAATCTGGTGACAGCACACAACCTTGTCTACCACCCTGTTTTATTTCTTGAAACATCCCCAATTGGTTTCCAGTTCTTATGGCCCCTGTTTGTTGCCAGTACATGTTCTTTATTATTCTTAGATCTTTGCTGTCTACGTTTATGCTTTCTAACATTTTGATTATTTCTTGGTGCTTTACTTTGTCAAATGCTTTGGTATAATCTATGAAACATATGTATAGATCTGTTTTCACCTCTATGTCTCTTTCTACTAGAGATCTTATGATATAAATGGCATTGCTTGTTCCTTTATCTCTAGCAAAACCACACTGTTCATCGCTAATTTCTGGACTGACTGTTTTGCACTCTTCGCATGATGATTCTTAGTAATATCTTAGTCATATGACTCATAAGGCTTATTGTGCGATGATCATCGCATTCAATCGCACCCGATTTCTTTGGTAGCGCTATGAATATTGATTTGAGCATGTCTTCTGGTATATATCCGCTGTTGTAGATATCATTCAATATTTTTGTTATTATTTCTATTCCAAAATCACCCATGTCTTCAATCTCTTCTTTAGTTATATTATCTGGTCCAGGAGCTTTGCCTGCTTTCATATTGCTTAAGGCGGCTTCCACTTCTTCTCTGAGTATTTCTAGTCCTTCTCCATTATCCTTAATATTTACTTCCGTTCGTTCATCATTATAAAGATCTTTAATGTATTCTGTCCATCGCTCCCTTATGTTTTCTTGTTCAATCAACAGTTCTCCTTCCTTTGATCTTAGACATCCAGTTTTTTATTGCGTTTTTCTTCCGGTTAATTCTTCAATTTGTTTGTATATAGCTTTAGCATCTCCTTTTTGTTTCATTTCAATTCTTTTTGCTTCATTGCATTTTATTACAATTTCTTTATTGAATCTCTTATACTCATCTTTATTTCTTCTTCTTGTATTCATTAGCTGCAAAATGTCATCTGTCATCCATTTCTTTCTTGAATTTGTCAATGCTTTGTATCTTCTCTATTGCATTTTACCGGTTCTGAATTGTGATTTTATATTTGTCTTGCAGCTTCTTGTCTGATATGAGTAAATCTAAATTTAACTTGATGTTAATTGAAGCTCGTTTTGTTGTTTGTAATTTTACTCTAAGCTTTCCCACAACTGGTACATAATCACTATTGCAATCTGCCCCTGGTCTAGTTTTCACATACACCAGACTGTTTCTAAATCTATTGCTTATCATTATGTAATCAATTTGATTACGTGCGTTGTCTCCTGGGCCTTTCCATGTCCACAGACGTCTTGGATGTTGCTTAAACCAGGTGTTTCCTATCATCATGTTGTGTGTTCTTGCCCAGTCAATAAGTTTCTCACCTCTTTCATTCCCCTCGCCTAAGCCATAATGATCAACTACTTCCTCAACTCTTTCCTTCCCTACTTTTGCGTTAAAATCCCCTAGAACTATGCTGTTTTCATGTGGTTTGCATTCATGAAGTGCGCCATTTAACTCGTCGTAAAATTTATCAATTTCCTGATAATTTCCTCTAGACTATCTGCTGTTGGTGCATAAACTTGTATAAGATTTATGTCTATTGGCTTTCCATTCAATTTCACTAAAAGGACTCTGTCAGATATTTGGTAAAAGCCTTTCACTGTTCTTGCTCTTTCTGCATCCAAGATGATACCTACTCAGTACCTGCAGAATAGATTATTTTATGTTTATCAGAATACATCTCCCTTGATCCGGTGTATCTCATTTCACAAAGTCTCAGTAAATGTAAACCCATTCTTTTCATTTCTTGTATGATGTTTTCCATTTTCCCCTTCTGCATGAGTGTTCTCACATTCCAAGTCTCCTAGTCACTTGACCGTAATGACTAGTCTGTTATCAGAGGTACGGTACAGAGGTGGAGTAAGATATAAATAGTACTGGTTCACGATCCTGGCGCAAGCAATCAGCTATGAGTCGCTGACCGTTTTCAGCTCCTGCACTGACATCAGCCTATTGGACCTGTAACGATGAAACAATACAATCATCGGACTTTTTTAAAATTTTGTGGGCGATAACTCATTTACTTAGCCCATTTGACAGTTTTTTCTCGGTTAGTTACCTTTACATGTGTTTCTTAGTTACGCTAAAGTCCAATTCATTTTTCCAACGTTAGCTATGTAGGATCAGTTTTATTTACTTACATATCTATGTGTGTGTGTTGTTTATTACTTCCTGTTGAAGGCTTATTGAGCCGAAACGTCGTTCAAATTTTTGTCGTCTACCAATCACGTATAAATTTTTACCATACCGTTTTTTCTTTTTTTTTTTTCAATTCTCCCTCACATGTAGCTTTACTGCAGCTTCCCATTTTTATACATTCATTTGCATTTCTTTGCCATAGCCCCTTCCAATATAACTGTTGTTTTTACTAGTTTCTATAGCAACTGTTTTGCGGAATAAATCGCATTAAAAACTATTTACAATACACAGTATCATCATATCTTATATCAATAACCTGAAAACTCATAGTTTAGGCACACATTATTTTTCTGAAGAGTAACGTCCCCTTGAATAACATTATTCGTTAAGGTAACATTATTCAGTGTTCTCTGTCTGTCATTTTTGTAGTAGAGGATAAGAGAAACAATGCGAGAGGAAATTCCAAACCTTAACCTAAAACCTATAGTCCGTTCAGAATCGTTTGCCGAGATGTTATGATTTATAATTCAAAAAGTCTTGATGATTTCACATTATTTTTGGCATACGGTGTTAAAATGTCCATGTCACGAGAACATATGTGTTACTCGATGTCTAGCTATAACGGTTTTCTTAAAGCGGCGAATTCCTTTGATATTTGCCCATGTAACTATTATTTTGACCCTAATCAAAATGTTTTACAGTAATCTAGTGCAACGATGACCCATAGGCGTGTCCATAAAATTTTACTTGGTGGCAAGTATACAAATTTAAAATTATATATAGAACTTTTGTTCGTAGAGTCAATTTGATATAGTTCCATGCTCTTGGTGTGAGTTTCCCAAATGTTGTCGCTGCCTTTCAAATACGTACATTTAGTTCCTCATCTAAGGAAAGTGTGGCTGTAATAGTGGATCCAAGATAGCTGAACTTCTGTACTGACTCAAGCAGGCTTCCATTCAAAGTAATGGTTGTTGGTTTGCTTATAACATATTTTTGATTGCTTGGGTGGTCTTGAACAATAAACTGTTTAACAAATCAACTAGGAAATTTTGCAAATCAAACTATTTATCTGTAGACTTAATCAGAGTAATGATCATTCAGAATCAGACGAGTCAAATAGGTCGATTACTGCTTTCGGCTGAACAAACAACAAACCATCCTTTTTCCAATATTCCTCTTCTTATCGTAACACATGATCCTCACATTTTACCCAGTAGTCTTTATTTATATTTGATAGAGCCTGATTTGTAAGTGTCTCAACATCGCATAATTTGAAAGTTTTATTTGTATATGCTACGTGTCCTTTAACTTTTGCCCAAACTAGTTCTATAGGATTTAAGTGTGCATGATATGGAGGTAGTCTCAAACATCTATGGCCATGTTCTTGAATTAACTTGTCTATTTTAAATATCTTTGTACGTTGTGTCTGTTTTACAAGGCTAAGCAATTCGGGTTTCAAGTAGCTGTCGTTAACTTGTATGTGTTCTTTTATGAGCCACGTTTTGATTGCATCTTTTGTACTTGATGATGTTGGGATTCTATCTTCTACGTTAACTACGTTATGGTATGAAGCATTGTCCATTATCAGACAAGAAGGTCGATCTAATATTGGAAGGATACTTTTCTCGATCCAGTCTTTAAATATGTGCCCATTCATTTCGGAGTGGTAGTCTCTATTGTCTATGGATTTTGAAATGAAAACGAGATGAGCATTCTGCAACAACCCATTATGTCTGCTACCTGCATGTGCAACTATCAAACGTTGCCCTTTACTGCTTGGTACTGATCTTTTAATACTTCCATCTGCTAACTGCCATTCCTTTTCATTTGTATGATGAGCGTTGATCCAAGTTTCATCTAAATAAACAATATCATAATCATTTTCGCGCATTTCCTTCACTTCACGTAAATACTTGCTTCTAAGAGCTACTAGATGTGGCTTCTCACAAATAATGTTTTTTCCACCAGCATACTTTCTAAAGGTGAAGCCTGCACTTCTTAATATTTTCCATAATGAAGTTTTTGATATTTCAATGTCGTTGTTAGTTTTCAGCCAAAGCTTCAACTTTCTAAGTGTCACTTCTTCGTTTATATCAAACATTCGACAGATTTCTCTTTTTACTAGGTCCTTATCAAAACTGTCTAACGTTTCTTTCCTTCCTTGCTTTCTTGCATTTGTTGGCAATAAATATCCGCTTCCTTTAACTATTCGATCAAATGAACGTTTACACAAACCTAAAATATGCATTGTTCTCTTCTCAGGGTTTGATAAAGAACAATAAAGATGTCCCTTTTTACGCTCTCTGCAGAAGTATTGATAAATCTGTATAGCAATGTTATGCTCAGTAAAATATTTTGCCTTTATATTCATTCTCACATAGACTTGCAGAAGATAATATGGATAGTGCCGCCTCCTTTCTGTAAATATTGAGATTTGCCTCTGAATTATGACTCGAACTCGAGTCTACGGCCGTGATTTTGACGTCACATAATTTCCGGTTTCGGCTAAAATGTCATTTTGTGCTAAACGGGAAATTTCATATGTAACATTTCTTTATAAAAATTTATAGTGGAAACATAACTATTTTAGGACGGTGCGCATTCAGCCGTGAAGGTCATGCCTATATGTTAAAGAATCAGCTGTGAGATGTAAGCATCTACATAATCCCGCCGGTGTTTATAATATCGATTAACTTTTTTTAAATATAGGTTAAATAAGGCATCTTTGAAACTGGATCACATTTCTTTGATAAAAAATATTTTTATAGCGACATTAGTATTCTAAACCTAACTTCAAAAGATCAATGCAAATGAACAATAAGTTTTTGAAAAAAATAAATTAATGTCTAGGCAAACGAATCTGAACGGACTATAACATAATTTTCAGCATTTGAAAACCACTGAAGTTTTGTTGTGACGCCGAACTAAAGGGAGATCACTGATTTCTCTGAAATAATGTATGTAACTAGGAATTTACCGAATAACTTTCTTATTGAGTAATTTAATTCAAATTCATCATCATCATTATCATCATCCTCATCGGGTGCCATCTCCGCAACGAAGGTTGGCTACCATGGAGCGCCATTCCACTCGGTCTCTTGCTTTGATGGTGCAGATTGTCAGATAGGTTGACTTGTCCATCTTTTGATGTTACTCGTCCATGTTAATCTTGGTCTGCCTCTGCCCCTTTTACCTTGTATTTTCCCCTCCAAGATTACTTTTAATAGGATGTTGTGTCTTTTAACATGACCCAAAAATCGCATTTGTCTTGATTGAATTGTGTTTAGTAGTTCTCTTTACATGTTTAGTTGTCTTGAGACTTCATCATTTCTTTTCTTTTCTTTCCTTCCAATTCTACATAGTCTTCTATATATTCATATTTCAAAGGCTTCAATTCTCTGTTCTGTTTTCTTGTCTAATGTCCATGTTTCTGCACCATATAGGAATATTGAGAAGATGTAACATTTTGCTATTCTTAGTTTTAGCCCTGGTGTTATTTGTTTTGATGTTAGTATATTTTTCATGACATTAAAATTACTTTTTGCCATTCCTATTCTTTTGTTTATTTTAGTTGCACATTTTCCATCATTGGTTATAGTATGTCCAAGGTAGTTGTAGTTCTGAACTGTCACCAGGTCTATTCCTTCAATTTTGATATCCACTTGTGAGTTTGGAGTATTTGCTTCGTTTATGATCATAGTCATTAATTCAAATTACTGTATCACATCCTATGTAGCACTGTTGTTCTTACGGTGCTGGTCGAACGTCCAAGTGTTGTAACTTCCGTTAATATTTATTGTGACGCATCATCTTCATGTCGACCAGTGTCGTAAAATGGATACACAATTTCACTGTACCAGGAACATCATCTAGAGTTAATGAGTCAGATTTCTCTCTCGCTGTCACTTCTTCGCTAAGTGGGTGCACACGCCCATCCTTTATTATCAGCTTGATCGAATGGAAAACTAGCATGCCCCAGCTGTGACGGTATCAGTCATGATCGATCAGATCTGACATCATGCAGCATTGTAATTCAATATGATGTTCTACAATAGATGTTAAAACTTTCACAGTCGAGCATATGTACACATTCGCTCCTCTGACATGTCTCCACCACAGAGAGGTAGAGGAGCCTGTATTTTCATATCCCCAAGGGGAGGCGGAGGCGCGCCTCACAGCACCAGAGCTGGAAGTTGTCAGCGATCCACAGCTGATGGCTTGCGCCAGGATCGGTGAACCAGAACCATCCAGACCCTGCTCCACCTCTCCGTGGTGCCTCTAGTATCAGACTAGCCTGTCTAGTCTGGCCAAGCGAGTGGGGATCGAAGAGGGAAGACAACCCGGTACTCAAACATTAATGCTGAAGTCGGATGTTTTTGGGCGCAAGTATCACAGCTATACTGCAAACATCAACACAACGCAGACACGCCTACTTAACAGCCATTTAAGGGCGGATGATGAAGAGGAATACTTCTTTAGTCATCGGGCGAACGCAAGCAAGCAGCAAATATATTCACTAGGGCTGTTCTAGTGATAACTAAGCTACCAAGGGATCACCAAAGCTAGCCATGTCAAAAGACCAGGAACCCTTACTTCACCTCTCCGTGGTGCCTCCAGTACATTCTACGACACAGGGAAGAAATTTTCTTTTCTTATACCAGTTTCGATTAAGTTGTTTTGAATGTTTCATTACTAGTTAGCTATGTAGGATTAGTTTCATTTAATTACATTTGTGTGTGTGTGTGTTGTATGTTTGTTCCTGCTGAAGGCCTAATGAGCCGAAACGTCGTTCAAATTTGTGTCGTCTATCAATCACGTAAAGCTTCTACCATATAATTTTTTTCTATTTTATTTTTTTTTCAATTCTCCTCCAGTCTAGCCTGGCTAAGAGAGTGGGGGATTGAAACGGGAAAGTAATTCTATACTCAAAAGTGCCGTGCTGAAGTCGGATTTCTTGGGTCGAAGGGCGCAAATAAATCATAACACAACGCAGATAAACCCCTTTGATCATGCTGAAGTCGGATGTTTTGGGTCGAAAGGCGCAAATATCACATTTATACAGTAAACCACAACACAACGCCCACTTAACATTCTGTTAAGGACGGATGATGAAGAGGTGTACTTCTTTAGTCATCGGACGAACGCAAGCAAGCAACCTCTTTGATGTCCTTTTAAGGACGGATGACGAAGAGAACTATCAACTCCTATAGTAGCCATCAGGTGAACGCCGCAAAAAGAGAATTGAGAACATCAAACTGTCAAACCAAAAACTAGAGCACACGGCCAACTTAGCTATCTAAAAAAATAGCTATCATTGGCGATGTCTTTCACGCAGGTGCACTCATGGCAAACTACTATTCGTGCTGTTTCGTCCTATAACTGTTTGTCTGCAACGCGAGTATTCAGCCCTACCCTATCTGGGATATACTTGTCTTAATAGGAAAATACAGAAACACAATTTATTCCTGAGTTCTGTTCGTTACCCTATGCTTTAGTCATGAGTACACCTGCGTGAAAGACATCGCCAATGATAGCTATTTTTTTATAGCTGAGTTGGTCGTGTGCTCTAGCGTTTGGTTTCTCTTGGCAAGGCGCTGTGCCAAGGAGTACAGGTTCGACCCTGCTTCGGACCATATATTGTTCTTTGTTCATTTTTCTGTTGTTGATTATTTGTGATTTTTTTCCGAGTGCTGTAAACATACCTCCTCCTCTGAAATAAAATGTATATCTGTATTTTCCTATTAAGACACGTAGGGATACCTGATAGGGTAGCGCTGAATAGTTGCGTTGCAGACAATCAGTTATAAGACAAAACAGCACGGATCCTATTTCGGACCATCTATTATTTTTTGTTCTTTTTTCTTTCTGTTGTTGATTATTTATGTTTTTTTCTCAAGTGTTCTAAACAAACCTCTTCCCCTGAAATGATTTGAATCCATTGTGCAGCTTTCTAGTCATCTCCCAGTGACGCTCCACTAACGAAAGACAAACATCTCTCATTACAGTGCTTGTCTCATGTTTCAGGTCAGACAGGTTGGGGGGAGGCGGAGAAATTTATGTCAATCTTACATTATCAACAGGCCGGCTTCATGTAAAAGCCACTGAACAATATGTTGTTCATATTCAACAATATAGAGTATGGTCTCAATGGTTCTGGTTTACCGATCCTGGAGCGGGCAATCAGCTGTGTGTCGCTGACAGCATTCAGCTCTGGTGTTGTGAGACAGCTTGTCTCCATTGTTTTATATAAATAAATACTGGTTTTAGATACTCCATAACATATAGTAATTTTATCATCATTTTGTTGTCCATTGGTTTTTTTTTGTCCCTGTTTTCAGAAGAAGGTCGCACGTACGCTTTAATTATCCGCATCGTTCTTCTTTGTAAAGCTGTCACCATACTTTGTAGAGGTGCTTACTACACCCCACCACTTGCTCCCCGTTTACCAGCTTTACCGCAGCACTGTAATTATTTGCCTTCCCTGTCCCTTATAAATACTGTACTAAACTGAATCAGAAGAACCGAATTACGTTTCTCTGTTTGGCAATTTTTTTTTTTTTTTTTTTTTTTTTTTTTTTTTTTTTTTTTTTTTGCTTAGACATGGAAATGTATACCGGAGATGTTTCTGATAAAGTAAGGCCGTCTGGCGTGGTGTCGACCATACAACAAACAATTTGGTAATTAAAAATGTGTCACTCACCGCCATAGCCCACAGACGCATTTATAAGGGAGGGGTTCCCGGTAAATATGGCGGATAGGCGGCAGGAACTATTGAGGCTCAGTCTGAAAAGTGTTTCTTGTTGCAGTTTCCTCATATTCCAAGTCCAGCTTGCTTTCTGAGCTACTGAGTTTCGTGCTCTGTGCACACCGTGAGCTGTGTGTTTTATCCGGATCGTGTTTCTATATTCGAATTGCTAACGATGAATGATGGTATCGTATAAAGAAAGACAGTTCAGCTGCGTTCACTTTCGGTGCCACTTAGCCTTATGTCTTTTGGCGTGTGCAGTTGCTTTTATGATAGGGACTGCAGCTCCTTTTTTTTTGTTTGGATCCTTCAATGAGATGAGTTTTAATTTAGATGATTCCACTGACATGGGCGGTTGAGAAATTATGGATTTTAATTCGTTTGCTGAGAAACCAGGGCTTTCGACTAACCACAACCATTAATAAGGGGAGAGAAACCATACTCTTACTTTCAATTGTAATTAATTCACTGTCTTCTTCTTCTTCCTCTTCTACCTTTTTAGCTCCCAGTGGAGCATCGGTCTTCAACAAACACTTTCCACGTAGTTCTGTCTTTTGCCATTCTTTTAAGATCATTCCATGTCTTCCCTATCATCTTCATCTCTGCTTTCATCTGTCTTCTCCAAGAATTCATTGGTCTTCCTCTTTGTCTTTTCCTATGTGGATTCCAAAAAAGGGCCTGTTGTGTAATACTCTGAGTTGGCTTCCGTAGTATGTGTCCTATCCAGCGTCCATGTTTGTGAAGTTTTTCAGCTTATTTTTTTACAGTATGGGATAGCCAGTCCCATGCCCAACCCTCCTTTCTCGCCTCTTACGAACATGCCTGGTAGGGTACAGCGCCACTATTCTTTACTCCCCTTTCGGGCCCCGGTAGCGCATGGGCGATTAATTCACTGTGATGAACTCAAGATGTGTACAAGAAACTTTCTGATGTTCACTCGATGGCTACTAAAGACGTGGATAGTCCTCCTCGTCAACCGTCCTAAAAACACGCCAAGTTTTTGCAGAAAAGCTATGGTTTATTTGAGCCTTTCGGCCCATTACATCCGATTTCAACACATTTTTTTAGCACCGGTTACCTTCCTTCATTAATTGCTACTCTCTTGGCCAGACTAGATTGCTTAATCTGTTGCTAGAGGTACAGTGAAGAGGTGGAATAGTGGTCCCAGCTTTTTGACATGTCCATCTTGGGTCATCCCTTTGTAGTATTGCTAACACTATAACAGCTCTTGGGAATGTGGGCTCACTTACTTCTCTACCAATCTGTGATGGAGACATGTCAGCGAAACAAATCTGTACTGCAAAATTTGCTCCGTTTTATATATGTTTTAACATACACATTTTCACATATATATTTTTAATCTTCACTATGTAGTACATCCGACGGAAGGCAACAGAAAACCACCGACGTAACTTCTGTGTACAATCATGAATCGCCACGACAAGTGGAACAATATTAAAGCTGGTAAATGAATTTAAATATTTGGGAACTTTGTTAACCTCAGACGGAAGATGTACAAAAGAGGTGAGATGCAGAATTGCTCAGGCAAAAGCAGCTTTCCAAAAAATGAGGAAGATACTATGCAATCCATTTTTGACAATCGAAACAAGAAAATGAGTTCTTAAATGTATGTGGAGTCAGTCTTAACATATGGATGTGAATCATGGACAATAGGACAACAAACAAGAAAATCACTGGAGTCTGTAGAAATGTGGTTTTACTGAAGAATGTCGAGAATACCATGGGCAGCTAAGAAGAGTAATGAAAACGTTCTGAAAGAGGCCAAAGCAAAAAGAGAGCTAATTTCCAATATTAGGAAGAAACAATCATCATTTTATTGGCCAGAAGAGAAAAACTAGAGTATACTGTAACAACTGGGAAAATTGAGGGACGAAGAGATAGAGGGAAGCAAAGAGAAAAAAATAACAGACAGCTTAAGAGAATGGCTTGGCAGAAGGTCAACAACAAAAATGATAAATAGCTGCCGAGATATAAAATTGTGTAGAGACATGATCACCTACTCCAGCAAGCCTGGTACTTGATGATGATGTAGTACATCATTATTTCTCTCTTGGTCTCACTCGTTTCGTCATTTCATCTCTTGTCCCTCTGTTTATTTCTCATTGACCTAGCTGCTCGCTCATCCTGGATGTAGTAATATTTATCTGTATATCATTGTTTGTTGATGTTGTTCTTGTTTTCTGAAGACGACCGCATGCAGACCGAAACGTCAGTATTTTGTTGTGTTCATTTTCTGTAAAGCTCTCGGAGTGTATGTTACACCTCCCTACTGACTCAAGATTACAGGGAAGTAACTTACTTTTTTTTTTTTTTTTTTTTTTTAGAGAGTCAAGCATATTATGGCCAAGTGGTAAGATTTATTTGTATATCCCTATATATATTTTTATGTTCTTTGTTGATCCAACTGAAGGCCATTTTTTAGCATTAACGTCGTTCCGCTTGTGTTTTGTTTCTCACCAACTTAAAGCTGTTACAATACCACTTATTCTCAAATTATATTTTGGTCTGCAAAACCATTTGGTCTTCTCTATATTTTTTTTCCTTAAAAGGTTACAATTTACTGAACTATTAAAAAAGAAGGTCTAAGAATTTCTGGCTATTATATACGACAACAATAAACGTAGGTGGTTCGATGCTATAAAAGGAGTTGCGTGTTACGTATTACTATTTGTTGTGATAGACAGTACCATTTGAAAACCTTCGGTGCTGAGAGCCACCAACCCTGAGGAGGGCTGTCCAGAGATATGGCCCAGTATTTTAAGAGTTCTATAACCGATAATCTATAGTCGTGTACTTGCTATCCATATATGCTATAGTAACACACACTCGCATTTTGACCGAGAGACATCGGATCACTGCGTATGCCAGTTTGAAAACTCCAGCAAGGGACTGAAGTTTGCGTTAATATCTCGTTTTCTGATTTTCATTCCAACAACCGAATGCTCTGGTGTCCCTTGCCATACATGCAAATATTCTCCGATTTCAGAGGTATTCTCTTATTTTGATCGTGGTAGTTTTGACGTTTTGGGTAGAAATCTGCCCGAGCGGGGGCCATTGTTGCTACACTTATCGATTTCAAATTCCAAAGAGCTCTTTAACCTTACAAGGCACCTCACCTCCTGTTTTTGGCTGTTATCCGAGAGGCCTAGACATCGAGTCTCACTGGCATTTTTTTGTGTAATTCTCATCGATGCTGAGAATCGAACTCGGAACCTTCATATCCTGAGGCCGACGTCTTACCTTTAGACCACCACCGCAACCCCTCTTGGGTGATTAATAGTTTCTTGGTGTGAGCTCAAGTCGTCACTTCATCGTCCACATTTTTATGTTTGATCTTCTTTAAGCAGCTAAAGGACCACGTCATTGAACAGAACAACTTGCTGAAGCGACCAGAGACTACACGTCAGGGCCAGAGACTAGGTCTGCATGAGGATCAAAAACTGAGACTGTTGCCGTCATGGACCAGAGACAGTTGCCGACAAGACCAGAGAAAGTTGCCGTCGGGATCAGAAACTGTTGCCGTCATGATCAGAGACTGTTGCCGTCAGGATCAGAGACTGTTGCCGTCAGGATCAGAGACTGTTGCCGTCAGGATCAGAGACTGTTGCCGTCATGAACCAGAGACAGTTGCCGACAAGACCAGAGAAAGTTGCCGTCAGGATCAGAGACAGTTGCCGTCAGGATCAGAGACTGTTGCCGTCATGGACCAGAGACAGTTGCCGACAAGACCAGAGAAAGTTGCCGTCAGGATCAGAGACTGTTACCGTCAGGATCAGAGACAGTTGCCGTCAGGACCAGAGACTGTTGCCGTCAGGATCAGAGACAGTTGCCGTAAGGATCAGAGACAGTTGCCGACAAGACCAGAGAAAGTTGCCGTCGGGATCAGAAACTGTTGGCGTCAGGATCAGAGACTGTTGCCGTCAGGATCAGAGACTGTTGCCGTCAGGATCAGAGTATGTTGCCGTCAGGATCAGAGACAGTTGCCGACAAGACCAGAGAAAGTTGCCGTCAGGATCAGAGACTGTTGCCGTCAGGATCAGAGACAGTTGCCGTCAGGATCAGAGACTGTTGCCGTCAGGATCAGAGACAGTTGCCGTCAGGACCAGAGAAAGTTGCCGTCAGGATCAGAGACTGTTGCCGTCAGGATAAGAGACTGTTGCCGTCAGGATCAGAGACAGTTGCCGTCAGGATCAGAGACTGTTGCCGTAAGGATCAGAAACTGTTGCCGTCAGGATCAGAGACTGTTGCCGTCAGGATCAGAAACTGTTGCCGTCAGGACCAGAGAAAGTTGCCGTCAGGATCAGAGACTGTTGCCGTCAGGATCAGAGACAGTTGCCGTCAGGACCAGAGACTGTTGCCGTCAGGATCAGAAACTGTTGCCGTCAGGATCAGAGACTGTTGCCATCAGGATCAGAAACTGTTGCCGTCAGGATCAGAGACTGTTGCCGGTAGGATCAGAGACTGTTGCCGTCAGGATCAGAGACTGTTGCCGTCAGGAACAGAGACTGTTGCCGTCAGGATCAGAGACTGTTGCCGTAAGGATCAGAAACTGTTGCCGTCAGGATCAGAGACTGTTGCCGTCAGGATCAGAGACTGTTGCCGTCAGGACCAGAGACAGTTGCCGTCAGGATCAGAGACAGTTGCCGTAAGGATCAGAAACTGTTGCCGTCAGGATCAGAGACTGTTGCCGTCAGGATCAGAGACTGTTGCCGTCAGGATCAGAGACTGTTGCCGTCAGGACCAGAGACTGTTGCCGTCAGGACCAGAGACTGTTGCCGTCAGGATCAGAGACTGTTGCCGTCAGGATCAGAGACAGTTGCCGTCAGGACCAGAGAAAGTTGCCGTCAGGATCAGAGACTGTTGCCGTCAGGATCAGAGACAGTTGCCGTCAGGACCAGAGACTGTTGCCGTCAGGATCAGAGACTGTTGCCGTCAGGATCAGAGACAGTTGCCGTCAGGATCAGAGACTGTTGCCGTCAGGATCAGAAACTGTTGCCGTCAGGATCAGAGACTGTTGCCATCAGGATCAGAAACTGTTGCCGTCAGGATCAGAGACTGTTGCCGGTAGGATCAGAGACTGTTGCCGTCAGGATCAGAGACTGTTGCCGTCAGGAACAGAGACTGTTGCCGTCAGGATCAGAGACTGTTGCCGTAAGGATCAGAAACTGTTGCCGTCAGGATCAGAGACTGTTGCCGTCAGGATCAGAGACTGTTGCCGTCAGGACCAGAGACAGTTGCCGTCAGGATCAGAGACAGTTGCCGTAAGGATCAGAAACTGTTGCCGTCAGGATCAGAGACTGTTGCCGTCAGGATCAGAGACTGTTGCCGTCAGGATCAGAGACTGTTGCCGTCAGGACCAGAGACTGTTGCCGTCAGGACCAGAGACTGTTGCCGTCAGGATCAGAGACTGTTGCCGACAAGACCAGAGAAAGTTGCCGTCAGGATCAGAGACTGTTGCCGTCAGGAGCAGAGACTGTTTTATCAGAGCCAATGAACCAAACAAATGACGCCAAGACAATTGTGTTTTAACAATTTTCAATAAAGAAACCCCACAAAGAAGCAAAGATACCGCTAGACTGTGTCATCTGCTTCACATCGCGAAGTTTACATTCGTAATGAATATTTTTTTAAAGTATTAATGAATAAATTATTTATTTGTACTGTCTTCACTGTGTTTACATGGCAACTGAGAGAATAGGTAGACCCCTCCTTTGTCATCCCTTAAAAGAACGCATAGGGGACTGGTTGGTCTCGAGGCAAGACGCCGGCCTCGAGACAGAGAGGTTGTGGGTTCAAATCCTGACTTCACCAGTTGGGATTTGTATTTATGATTTCTCTCTGCGGCAACCATCCCTTGTCTCAGCAGCGAGGCCCGGCTTGAAACGTCAGTTACTCATGGACGGAAAAAATATGAGTACCTCCGAAGACAGAGTTTTCAGCCTATGCAGCGAGGGACCCCTGTGCACACGGCTGCCTGGGAAAAATGGATTAACATGCAGAATTCAGTTCCTAGTTTCTAGGGACTTCGTCACAGATAAAAGCTGGCAAACGAAGAAAAAAAAAAAAAAGAAAGGAAAAAAAACGCATATGTGTTGTGTTGTGTTGTGCCTTGCCGCAAATTTGCAACTTCGGCTCAACACGTACGACCTGTGCTGTGTATGACATTTGTGAGTACCAGGTTGTCTTCCCTTCGATTTCTGATACACTCACAGACTTGTTCGGTTAATCCATTTCTTCTAAGAGCTCCGCGAAGAGGTGGAAGGATATGGAGACAGTTAATAATAAATGAATACTGTTTTGGAGGGAAACTTCCGAGGCGATAGATCAGCGAATCATTTCAGGGGAAGAGGTATGTTTATAACACTCGGAAAAAATCAGAAATAATCAACAAGAACGGACCATCTTTTGTTATTTGTGTTTAATTTTGTTGTTGATTATTTGTGATTTCTTTGCGAGTGTTGTAAAAATAATTCTTCCCCTGAAATGATTCATGGAAGGATATGTGTTGGTTTTCTGGTTCATCAATCATGGCTCAAGCAGTCAGCTATGAGTCGATGATGGTTTCAGTCCTGACGCTAGTGTGCGCCTTCGCCTCCGAACCACAATTGATCAAGATCCAATTCGCCAAAGTAGCTCTAGAAACCGTGATGAATCAGAACAAGCGATTAGGGATCAAAGGGGAAACAACCCGACATCCGAAACATTCCGATGTTCGTTCATTAGCTTATTAGTGAGACACGATCCGTTCAACCTCAGACTAGGTCCTCGAGGTTATATTGGACCGTAATTGCTATTTGAATGAGAGTGGAATAATTTCCTTTATTTCTCTTGAGTTTTATATATCTATTCCTTTGTGTGAGAATTTTGCAGTGAGTTGTTTTTTCTCTCTATTTTGTTTGATGTGAAGCTGTATCACTTTCTTGGTCATTTATTCTCTTTGGGTTAAAAAAATATATATTTTGAGCAGAAAGGCGACCAGTCATCAATGAGTGCTGTCTCTGCATCGAAGGTTGGCTACCATGGAGCACCATTCCGCTCTGTCTCTTGCTTTAATAGTGCAGATTGTCATAGACTGACTTGTCCATCTTTTGATGTTACTCGTCCATGCTAGCCTTAGTCTGCCTCCTTTTACCTTGTATTTTTCCTTCCAAGATTACTTTTACTAGGCTGTTGTTTCTTTTAACATGCCCCATCTCATTCGTTTTGTTTGAATTGTGTTTAGTAGTTTTCTTTTGATTTGTAGTTGTTTTAAGACTTCATCATTTGTTTTCTTTTCTTTCCATCCAATTATTCATGCACTTCTATAAATCCACATTTTAAAGGCTTCACTTATCAGCTTTGTCTAATGTCCATGTTTCTGCACCATACAGGAACGTTGCGAAGATATAATATTTTGCTATTCTTAGTTTTAGCCCTGGTATTTTTGCCTTGATGTTAGTATATTTCTCGTGGCATTAAAATTGTTTTTGCCATTCCTATTCTTTTATTTATTCCAGTTTTACATTTTTCATCACTGTGGTTGTAGTTCGAAACTGTCTCCATTTCTATTCATTCATCTTTGATATCCACTTGTAGGTTTATATTATTATATTTGTTTATGATCATAGTTTTAGTCTTATTCATATTCCTAACTAATCCATATTTCATGCTTGACGTGTTTATTTCATTATTAAGTTGTTGTAGTTCTTTAGGATTTTCTGCTTTTAGTACAGTATCATCAGCATATCTTAGGTTATTGATTATCTTTCCATTAATATTTAGGCCGCCTGGCTTCTCTGGAATGTTTTAAAATCGGTACTGCGTTGACTTAACGTCCCTTTAAGACCGGACAGAGAGAAGTAATCGTCTGGAGAATACAAACAAACAAACAAATAACCAATGACGGGGTTTTTTCGGGGGATAACGTTCACTCCCAACGTCACTCCCCCCAAAATACAAACACTCACGTCCTGATCAGAAATATTCACTTTAGACTGGAGCAGTAAGTCAAGTATAACTCTTCTGCTACCACCCCACACAAACACTGCGTAAGCCCAACTTTGAGATCTGTTTGGTCGTCCGCAACAGCACAAAGGCCGAGGTGACAACTGGCGCCCGCAAATCACCGGCTGTTGTTTCGTTTTGTTCCCTGCCCGACCAGTCGGCGCCTCCAGGGGCATTCCTCGCCTGGCGAGCTCTTTCCCTGGAGTGTTGACGGCGGACAGGTGTGACTGAGGACGGGAGTCGGTGCAAGGATAAGTGGAGGGGTGCAGAGGTTGGAAGTTGACCTGGGAAGTGTATATCCTGGAGGCGTTAGAGGTCAAGGATTAATTCAGAAGGTTGAACATGAGACTAAACAAAAAGGATTATATAAATATATGTGTGTGTATATATGTATATATATATAACATAAAATATATATATATATATATATATATATATATATATTTTATGTTGTTATTACTGGTATTTTCGTTGTCTTGCGCAGTTTAGTGACTTAAAATGATTGCATGTTTGCTTGTGTGTGTGTGTGTGGTTCGTTCATGATGTAGAGGTCGCAGCTTTATCATCATCATGTGCCTCGAAACCTTGGCGCTCATTGGTGCTCTTCGGATGCAATCTTTACAATTTAATTCTAGGATTACAACTAATGACAGCTTTCTAAGAAGCTTGGTTTGTTGCTGTTAGGATCATCGTCACTGCACACCGGACAAACCAATAGGTGCTACGCTACGCCCCCCCCCCCCCGTGTTTTTGAGAATCTCGAGAATATCAGAGCAGAAACCTGGCCATACTGAGGTCGGATGTGTTGGGCCGAAAGGCGAAAATATCACAGTTATACTGCAAACCACAACACAACGTAGACACGCCCACTTAACGTCCTTTTAAAGGCGGATGACGAAGAGGTATACTCCTTTAGTTATCGAGCGAACGCAAGCAAGCAAACCTGGCCCACGTGCACGAACTCCGTAGCAGGGCACGTGATCAACGATGTGGGTTTGGTTGTTTCTGACAATGTTGCCCGAGCAGCGGCCATAGTTATGGCTTATTCTTTTCGATTTTAATGATCAACGGATCTTTAACGTGCGCGAATGCACACGAGGTCACCTGTTTATTACCGTTACCCAACAGGGATCTCACTACCCAAGAGACCAGGGGAGGTAACGTCATAAAGAAACCACAGATTCATTTTTTCCTACTTTTGAAAAATTACCACCACTTCTTGTCAGCTTTGAACCCAGATCCTTCCTGCTCCGAGGCCGACGTCATATCTCTAGACTACCCAATCACCAAAGACGTGACAAATGTTAATCCCATCACTTCCCGCTCTGACGCTGCAATTTCACCTTTTCCTCTTTACGTCCTGTCTTATTTTTGGTCTGGTACTGTGCCAGGAGAGTTGGTGGCTGAATCGATAACTCGTCATGCACCAAAATAAGCAGAACGCGACTTCAAATCCCGGTATGGTAGAGTCAAACTATTCTACTCGATTCTATCCATGGAACCATTATCTTTACATTCCCGTATCCGCCCCAACTACTTGTCACAGCATTTCCCGAAATGCATTGACAAATTCCGTTAACACGTTTACTCCGAGTATGTCTTACTGCACAGGCGACGATTCCAAACCTCCTTAGTAGCCTTCTTACGACATGCGTTTCAAGTGACAGTGGCTTTATTCTTTTCTCCCCTCACCGTGAAGGCTCCGGTAGCCATGCGTTTTCCTGTCAGAGGTGAAATAAAAACTCAGACCCAAGCACTTCGTGGCGACTGATCAGGACAAGCGGCCTTTATTCTCCGATCCTACATATCCCTCTCCCCTCCCCCCTCCCCTGCGGTAGACCACAGTGATAGGATAATGCCGTAAATATTGATTATTGTTTCTGTGCTACAAACTGTAGTAGAATGGTCTTGGAAGACCACTGGATCGTGTGACATGCCTTATACCATTCTGTTTGCTTGCTTGCGTTTGCCCGATGACTAAAGAAGTACACATCTTCGTCATCCGCCCTAAAAAGACGTTATGTGGGCGTGTCTGCGTTGTGTTGTGGTTTGCAGTATAAAAAAAAAAGTAAAGTACCCCCGTCACGCCAAGTGACGTATAGGGAATATGGTTTTAGTGACCATAAATTTTACAGACCTTCAGCACAAGATTTTTGGAGTAATGTGGTCGGTATTACGCCCGTGCCGCTTTACCTTCCCAGAAAAAATACAGTACCCATTTAAGGCTGGGTGAACCGGAAGCCGTCGGTTGGGGTCGAACCCTACCACTTGTCCTTTGTAGTCCAGTTCACTAACCACTGAGCTATCGCGGCTCCCAGTTTGCAGTATAACTGATGATATTTACGCCCTTTGATCCAATACATCCGACTTCAGCATGACATTTTTTAGTATCAGCTTATCTTCCCTTTTCGATCCCTACTCGCTTGGCCAGACTAAATATGTTAGTCTGTTGCTAGAGGCACCCCGGGGAGGTGGAGCAGGGTCTGGATGGTTCTGGTTCACCGATCCTGGAGCAAGCCATCAGCTGTGGATCGCTGACAACTTCCAGCTCTGCTGCTGTTAAGCCTTCGCCTCTACTCCGTTATCTATTGCGCATGTGTCTATGACAGAAAGCGGAAGTCGGTAACATTTGAGTTTCCTTCTGTGTTCATAGATCGTGGGTTGTATCGACAAAATGACGCGGACGACCTCAGACATGATAATCGGATCTAACACCACGCAACATTATAACCCAATAGATGTTCCACCTTAGGTTTATTTTATTTTTTTTTTTTGCATTAAAACGTTGTCAGTAAAACATCTGTACAAATTTACTCTTCTAAAGTGTCTCCCAACCTGCACCATCAAAGCAAGAGACAGAACGGAATGGCGCTCCATGGTAGGCAATCTTCGATGTGGAGACGGCACTCAATAATGATGATGATGAAAGTGTCTCCGTCACAGACTGAGAGAGGAGCCTGTGTGCCCATATCCACAAGAGCTGTTCTAGTGATAACAATGCTACAAAGGGGTCACTCGAGCTAGACAGGTCAAAGAGTTGGGACCTCCTACTCCACCTCTTCGTGATGCCTCTCTTAACAGACTAATCAGTCTAGTTTGGCCATGTTAGTAGAGGTCGAAGTAGCAAAGCAATCCAATATTAATAAAATGTCATGCTGAAGTCGGATGTGGTGGGCTGAAAGGCGCAAATAAACCACAGCGCGACGCATCTACGCTCACTTAACGTCCTTCTAAGAAGGTATGACGAAGTGGACTATCCATTTCTTTAGTAGTCATCGGCTGAATATATGAAAGAAAGAGAGAAAGAAAGAAAGAAAGAAACGCTAGAGCACACGGTCAACTACCTTAAAATGTAGCTATCATTGCCGATGTCTTTCACGCATGTGTACTCATGACTATAGTATAGACTTAGATCACAACCCGGGAATACATTGTGTATCTTTATTTTCTTATTAAGACAAGTATCTCCCGGATAGGGTAGGGCTGAATACTTGTGTTGCAGACACACATTTAGGACGAATAGTAGTTTCCAGTGGTTCAGGCTGCAGACAAATAATAATAAATGAATATTGTTATAGAGGGAAATTATTATGCCATCATCAGAACGGCAGAAATTCTATCTCTGCGGCCTCTAATCGGCTTTTAATTTGATTGTCTACTGTCCCTTATTTGCTTCCATAGATCAGAATTTGCACAATATAGAACCTGTGAATTCTCCTTCTATTGACTTAGACTTGCTGCAAAAGACTTTTTTTCATTTTCTGAAATGCTATTTTGGCTTGAGCTACTCTACTTTTCATTTCTGTGGTGCATCTTCCATCTGATGTCATTATTTTGCCCAAGTATTTCACGCGTTGCACTTATTTCAGATGTCTAACACATTCTACTCATTCTTCAAATTGTTATTTTATGGCAGTGGTTTAAATTTGTGACAGCAGACACAAAACGTAAAATTCATGGCTAAGCAAATTTGCATGTTTTTTTCTTTTCGCGTTCGCGTTTTCACCTCTGACAAGGTCCTTGACATTGAGAAAAAAAAAGAAGATCTGCAAAGAGAATTGAATTTTGCGTGTTCATCCGTGTTTTCATGACAGCAGTTTGCACAGGGGTCTCTCGCCGCATTGGCAGATAACTTTGACTTCGTGGGTGCTCATATTTTTCCGTCGATGAGTAATTAATTGACGTTTCGAGCCGGTCCTCGCTGCTGAGACCAGCCTTTACAGGAGCTTCGCATTTTTACCTCTTGTTTAAGTTTTAACAGGGGGACTGGTTGGTCTCGAGGTCGGAGAGGTTGTGGGTTCAAATCCCGGCTGCACTAGTTGGGATTTTTATTTGTGGCTTCTTTCTACGGAAACCACCCCTGATCTCAGCAGAGAGGCCCGGATTGAAATGTAAATTACTCGTGGACGGACAAAATATGAGTACCCCCGAAATCAAAGTTATCTGCCTGCGCGGCAAGGGACCCATGTGCACACGGTTGTCAAGGAAAAACGGATTAACACGCGAAATTCAGTATAGTCTTTTTGATCAAGGGTAGTCTTTCTGATCAAGATAGTCTTTCTGATCAAGATAGTCTTTCTGATCAAGATAGTCTTTCTGATCAAGGATAGTCTTTCTGATCAAGATAGTCTTTCTGATCAAGGATAGTCTTTCTGATCAAGATAGTCTTTCTGAACAAGGATAGTCTTTCTGACCAAGGATAATCTTTCTGACCAAGGAAAGTGTTTCTGATCAAGATAGTCTTCAGAGAAGACACGTCTCAAAACATAAAACATAGAAAGTGCCAGACACGCAAAGTGAGATAAAGATAACGATGTTAGAGCCACAGATAAACGGACAAGGAATCCACGAGGAAGATATGATTGATAAAAGTTAACCTCGGGATCATAAAGAGTTCGCCTGGAGATCCCAGGCTCTATATTTAACATTCCTGCTAGTTCTTTCAAGAAGTCACTGGGGGAAGTGAGGGAGAAGAGAAAGAGAGAGAGAGAGAGAGAGAGAGAGAGAGAGAGAAGTTACAGATAAACCAAAATGGATCGAGATCACACTTCTCGTGTTGCTAGCGATGCCCTGATCAGGTCAATGGGGAAAGAGAGACTAAGGTAAGGTAAAGTACGAGACTTGAATCGGCGTCTTAGCACGTGAGTTTCCACCCATCCAGAAATGTTCGGAGATTTCTGGATAGTGTCGCTTGAAGCATCGAAACCCACGATGCGAAGCGACATTCCTCACCTTCCCAGGGTACTACCCTGGTACCCATTTCTGCTAACGGCTGGGTCGATCGTGGGGTATTTTTTTTTTTCCAACCACGAGTAAAATTCACACTGCTCCCAGCGGGAATCGAACACGGGTTGTCTGAACGTCGGTAGTCCAGTCGGGTGGTTTTCCCAACTAGGCTACCAAGGCCTGCAGGGAAAAAACCCGTCACCTACCACGGTGTTGTAAGAGGCAACTAAGAAGGTCGGAGTAACGGTTATCGCCTGAGTTCGGAATTCGTGCATCTGAAATGAAGCCATCTTCAGAGACGAGCAGTCCCCCATGTAGAAGACAAAGATGCAGATCAAGATAGGACATAAAATCGTAATGCAGAGATTCGCTGCTGGAGGCTATCTGCTCATCAGAAGAGCCCACATCAAGCAATTTTTCCGGCCATTTAACACTGACAAGAAATTGGAAAAGCAGTAAAATTAGACCTACATTACGATAGATCACGAATTAGCAAACATCGCAATGAGGAGACATAACACAAAGTATTAACCCGAACACTACATTTTATTTCTCGGCACTGAAAGCAACAGAAGTGGAGGAAAGTACAGGAAAAGAGAGAATGCATTTTTCGTTCTTTCTGTCTTTCGCCCAATAATTACCAAAGAATGGATCTTCTTTATCTGTCCTTAACATGACGTTAAGTTATCATTGATGTGTTGTGGTATATTTGCATCTTTCGGCCCAACGCATCCGAATTTATCACTGCATTTCTTAGTACTGGGTTGCTTCCCCTCTTCAATGCCTACTCGCTTGGCCTGCATAGACTTGTTAGTCTTTTACTGGAGGCACCACGAATATGCGGAGTAGGTTCTGGATAGTTCTGGTTCACCGATCCTAACACAAGCCAGCAGCTATAAGCCTGTTGCTGTCACGTGTTTTTCCCCCGAAAGCATGCATTTGGCCGTTGTCTATTCTCTCACTGGATTACCATTGAAATCAATATACAGGTGGTTCTGCAAAATAATATTAGAACTGCTTCATACTATCACTATATGAGATTATTGGAGTGCTATGTTGTTTGTTTATTTCCATACACCAGCATTATATCCAGTAAAGTCTATAGAGACCGAATTGTGTGTGAACATAACTGTTTCCTATTTTACAAACTTTCAGCTGTTTACTCATTTGTCCCTCACCATACAGGCAGATATTCTCCAACGTCAGGGGTGTTTTCATTCTGTTTTTCTTCACCGGCGACAGTTTTGACCTTCTTTCTAATCAAATTTGCCCGTGTCTAGGCCATCTGTCTGTCTGCTCTGTTCGATTTCCAACTATCAAGAGTTCTTTCTTTTCAAGGGGAGGGGAGGGGAGGGGGGAAGAGGTGATCCTTTCCTGGTGGCTTCGAGATGTGGGAGGCATGCAGTCAGCTGTCGACAAAAATGAACGGTGGAAGGATTATACTCAAGAACAGTGGGGTTGGGGGGGGGGGGGGGGGGTGGTAACCACTGCCGAAATGAAGTGTGTTCGACGCATGGCAGGAGAGTTAAGATCAGAAGTGAAGAGCTGAGAAAGAATCTAGGAATAATTCCTGTCGTTGAATACATGCAGGGACAAAAGATAAAATGGTTTGGCCACATTCAAATCAAAACACAACACAATGAGCCTTCAAAAACGTTACGAAAGCACCTGACCCAAGAGGATCATGAAAAATATAGATTGATGGAATATAAGAAATACTATGAAATATAACAACAGCAGAAGCCAACAGAAGGGCAAAAAAGATCGCAAAAGTACATATCTCCAGGACGATACAACGCAAATAGGAAAGAAACGAAGAAGAGGAAGACAAAAAGAAGAAGAAGTGGAACTGATAAGAAATACTAGAGACAGTGATACGTTAAATAATATAAATGATTGCTCATGGCACATGATGATGCTAAAAATGATAACCATTCTTTGTGTGTCACTTCTACCTCCCATCCTACACTACTTTTCCACATTCCCCTAAAATCGCGATAATCTCAGCAATTTGTAAACCACTGCCGGTTCTGAATTGTCCGCGATTTCGCTTAACCAGAAATTATCAAACACAATGCCATGACTGTTGTACTGACTTACAGGAGGCGTCTACAAAAACTGAGCCTGGGAAGTTATAAGATATTTGACGCCAAATTTCAGATCCCTTGGGTAAAGAAAGAAAGACAATAATATTACAAAAAAATATATATACACGATCTCTTAATTCAAGTTTATAGAAGTGATTGGGTTAACAGTGATAAGATAGACCATTTGTATTAATTTGTTTGTTTTTATAAGAACTAGACTATATATTTCCTGGACAGCTAAAAAGATCAATGAGCAAGTTCTCAAAGAGGCCAACACAAAAAGGGAGCTCTTAAAAAAACATCAGAAAGTAGCAATCACACTTTTTCGAGCACATCACGAGAAGAGGAAAGTTGGAATACTTGGTTACAACTGGCAAAATAAAAGGAAAGAGAGATCGCGGACGACAAATAGAGAAAATACTGGATAGCTTGGTATCATGGCACGGAAAACAGTCAACAACAGAACTGATACGATGTACTGTAGATAGAAGACTGTGGAGGGACTTGATCGCCTACGCCAACCGGTATGGCACATGATGATGATGAGAATATATATATATATATATATATATATATATATATATATATATATATATATATAATATATATAATAATAATAATGATAGAACTTCAGGTCAATATGGCGGATAGGCGGCAGGAACCGTTAAAGGCTACGTCTGAAAAGTGTTCCTTTTTGCAGTTTCTTCATATTCCAAGTTCAGCTTGCTGCCGGAGCTATTGAGTTTAGTGCTCTGTGCACACCGTGAGCTGTGCGTTTCATCCGTTTTGATCGTGTTTCGATATCCCGATTCCTTACGATGAATGGTGATATCGTATGACGGGGAACAGATGGCTGTGTTCACTTTCTGTGCGGTTTCGCCTATCGTGTGCTGAGACTGATATGATGGAGACTGCAGCTACTTGTCTTTGTTTGTGAAATGAGTTATTAATTCGGACGATTCCACTGGCACGGGAGGTTGAGAAATTATGGATTTTAATTCGTTTGCAGTGATTCCGGGGCTTTCCATAACAATAATAACAATAATAACAATAACAACAACAATAACAACAATAATAACAATAATAACAATAATAACAATAACAACAATAATAACAATAACAACAATAATAACAATAATAACAATAATAACAATAATTCCAATAATAACAATAATAACAATAACAATAATAACAATAATAACAATAATAACAATAATAACAATAATAACAATAATAACAATAATAACAATAATAACAATAATAACAATAATAACAATTCCAATAATAACAATAATAATAATAATAACAATAGTAACAATAATAACAATAACAACAATAATAACAATAATAACAATAATAACAATAATAACAATAATAACAATAATAACAATAACAACACAAATAACAATAATAAAAATAACAATAATAACAATAGTAACAATAAAAACAATAGTAACAATAATAACAATAATAACAATAATAACAATAATAACAATAACAATAATAACAATAATAACAATAATAACAATAATAACAATAATAACATAAATAACAATAATAACAATAACAATAATAACAATAATAATAATAATAACAATAGTAACAATAATAACAATAACAACAATAATAACAATAATAACAATAATAACAATAATAACAATAATAACAATAATAACAATAATAACAATAATAACAATAATAACAATAATAACAAAAATAACAATAATAAAATAACAATAATAACAATAGTAACAATAATAACAATAG
Source organism: Megaustenia siamemsis (assembly GCA_032433765.1). Taxonomy (NCBI): domain Eukaryota; kingdom Metazoa; phylum Mollusca; class Gastropoda; order Stylommatophora; family Ariophantidae; genus Megaustenia; species Megaustenia siamemsis. The sequence continues at coordinate 67,437,201 of JAVIAB010000117.1, forward strand.
TAACAATAATAACAATAATAACAATAATAACAATAACAACAATAATAACAATAATAACAATAATAACAATAATAACAATAATAACAATAATAACAATAATAACAATAATAACAATAATAACAATAATAACAATAATAACAATAACAATAATAACAATAATAACAATAATAACAATAATAACAATAATAACAATAATAACAATAATAACAATAACAACAAAAATAACAATATAAAAAAATAACAATAATAACAATAGTAACAATAATAACAATAATAACAATAATAACAATAATAACAATAACAACAATAATAACAATAACAATAACAACAATAATAACAATAACAATAATAACAATAATAACAATAACAATAATAACAATAATAACAATAATAACAATAATAACAATAATAACAATAATAACAATAACAACAATAACAACAATAATAATAATAACAACAATAATAACAATAATAACAATAACAACAATAACAATTATAACAATAATAACAATAATAACAATAGTAACAATAATAACAATAATAACAATAACAATAATAACAATAATAACAATAATAACAATAGTAACAGTAATAACAATAACACCAATAATAACATAACAATAATAACAATAATAACAATAATAACAATAATAACAATAATAACAATAATAACAATAATAACAATAATAACAATAATAACAATAATAACAATAACAATAACAATAACAATAACAATAACAATAACAATAACAATAACAATAATAACAATAACAACAATAATAACAATAATAACAATAATAACAATAATAACAATAATAACAATAATAACAATAACAATAATAACAATAATAACAATAACAATAATAACAATAACAACAATAATAACAATAACAACAATAATAATTATAACAATAATAACAATAACAATAATAACAATAACAATAATAACAATAACAATAATAACAATAATAGCAATAGCAATAATAACAATAATAACAATAGTAACAATAATAACAATAATAACAATAACAACAATAATAACAATAATAACAATAGTAACAATAATAACAATAACAACAATAATAACAATAATAACAATAATAACAATAACAACAATAATAACATAACAAAAATAACAATAATAACAATAATAACAATAGTAACAATAATAACAATAACAATAATAACAATAATAACAATAACAACAATAATAACAATAGTAACAATAGTAACAATAACAACAATAATAACAATAACAACAACAATAACAATAATAACAATAACAACAATTATAACAATAACAACAATAATAACAATAATAACAATAACAACAATAATAACAATAATAACAATAATAACAATAACAAGAATAATAACAATAATAACAATAATAACAATAATAACAATAATAACAATAATAACAATAACAACAATAATAACAATAATAACAATAACAACAATAATAACAATAATAACAATAACAACAATAATAACAATAACAACAATAATAACAATAATAACAATAATAACAATAATAACAATAACAACAATAATAACAATAGTAACAATAATAACAATAATAACAATAACAACAATAATAACAATAATAACAATAACAACAATAATAACAATAATAACAATAATAACAATAACAACAATAATAACAATAATAACAATAGCAGCAATAATAAAGATTATCTTTAAGGCATGTATCCCATGTCTGGGATCTGCTTAGGGAAAAAGGAGGGGGGTGGGGTCTATGGGATCGGAACTAGAAAATAATTTGCGGAGCCCGTCATTTCAGCACAATTCTAACAACAATGAAGATATCGCAACACAACGTTCATTGTGTATGAGAAAAGAGGGAAAAAAATGTCTAACCTGCTGAAGATAGAGAGTGTCAGCCACGGGGCAAGTTTAGAGAAAACATCAGCACACGCCAGCGTATACAAATATTGACCATGTGACCAGCTCTTCGTGTGTCATGATGTGTTCTTACCCCTCCATATGCGAAAACTGACCATGCGACCAGCACATTGTCTGTCATGATGTTGTTCTTACCCCACCATATGTGAGTACTGACCATGCGACCAGCACATTGTCTGTCATGATGTTGTTCATATCTCCATATTGTGTGTCTTCGTGTGTCATGATGTCGTTCTTACCCCCCCCCCCCCATATGCGAAAACGGACCATACGACCAGCTCACTGTCTGTCATGATGTTGTTCTTACCCCTCCATATGCGAGTACTAACCATGCGACCAGCTCTTCGTTTGTTATGATGTTGTTCTTACCCCTCCATATGCGAGTACTAACCATACGACCAGCTCTTCGTTTGTTATGATGTTGTTCTTTCCACTCCATCATGAAACATAACAAAGAGTCAAGTTCGCATGATCGCAAGACGAACGCTGAAGAAGCCGAAAAAAGAAATGTGCCAAGAAGAAGAAGTAGACAAAAAAGAAAAAGAATGTGTGTGTGTGTGTGTGAGAGAGAGAGAGAGAGAGTCTGGTATATAACTGGTTCAACATGGAGTAGCGGGCCGCAAAGCATTTCTGACGCGCCTCTGTCATTTGGCTGACCATCCCTAAAGATTTTGGTTTCTCGTGCATATTAGAGTACACATGTACCTGTGAGTTCACATATGATAGCTGTTAAATAATCGATCAAGTCACGTCAACGGCAATTCCTGGAAAAGTTCGGGAGCCCAACATCCGCCGCGCTAGTCTAGCCTGATTATTTGTAAAGGAGAGAAGCGACAATTACCGAAACAAAGCTGAACTATAGACATGTTGAAGGCAAACATCATGGATGAAATTCAGACAGTGATAGAGGTCGTACTGTCAAGGACTTTCTAAATTCTAAAACATGACAGAGTTACAACTACCTAGGACATACTATAACCAATTATGGAAAATGCAAAACTGAAATAAACAAAAGAATAGGTATGGCAAAAAGTAATTTTAATGCCATGAAAAATATACTAACAACCCCCATCAAGGCCAGCTCCTTGTCGTGGGGATGGGGCTTAACAGTCACCAGGGACTGAAAACCAAGACTGGCCAGGCCTTCCTACACCCGTGCAAGACCACAGTCTGCTCTAGCAATTTTAAGTGCTGAAGTCGGAGGCAACCAGCCAAAAGGCGCACTACAAAAATCAGGATGCCACGCACTCACGCCAATGGGAAGCATGCCTATAACTGCAAATCGATATGGCACTCGCCCTGTGATGGACACTCAGGCAGGTGCAGCGCCGGGCCCTCAGCCTCGAAAGGGCCCAACCTATATTACTGGATGTCCTTCTCAATCGCTCTGTGGAGTCAGGGGGCGAGAGAATAGAGTTACTGGCCAACCCAAAATAAGACCACTCAAAATAATGCACTGGAATGCTGAAGGCATCAACAGCAAAAGAGATGGGTACAGTAAAAAGATAGAATTAGAAAATATCCTGCATGAAGAACAAGTAAGCATATGCTGTTTGCAGGAAACCCATCTAAACAACGACATAGCCTTGAAGATTAGGGGATACCAGTGCTACCGATCTGACAGGAAAAACAGACAAAAGGGCGGAATACTGACTCTTGTAAGGAACAACATTAATGCATGTCAGATTGAAGTGTATATGGATGGGGCGGAATATCAAATACTGCACCTCAGGACAGGAAATACAGACTTCCATCTACTAAACTACTACTGTCCGAGTGACCGCCCACTAGCACTAGACACAATTACATTAAAAGAAAGAATAATTGTATGTGGAGACTTTAACAGCCATTCACAGAGCTGGGGCTATGAAGATATGGACAAGAGAGGTGAAGAACTTGAAAATTGGCAGGATGACAATGGGCTTATACTATTAAACCAGGCAACAGATCCACCAACATTCTATTCCAGATCATGGCATACCACATCTACACCAGACCTTGCTTTCCATTCACCAGACCTGGATTGGAATATCACACGTATTGTTGGGAAACAACTTGGAGGCAGCGACCACCGACCTGTCTTTTTAGTGGTGCAAAATGAGGCCGTCAGGGAGAGCAGCACTCTCTCCAGATGGAATTACAAAAAGGCAGACTGGAAAATGTATCAACATTACACCAGTGTACTGACTAAAGATCTAAATACAGACAGAGACATCAACAAAATAGTTGATGAATTCAGTAGACTAATAATACAAGCTGCCAGTGAAACAATACCCAGAGGGGCACGGAAACACTACAAACCATACTGGAATAGTGAACTAGAGCAACTGCACAATGACATGGAAACATCTCGAAAACAAGCAGAAAATAACCCCTGCCAGGAACACCACAATAACTATCAGCATGCTAAAGCCAAATTTCAATGGGCTAAACTACAAGCCAGACGGAGAAGTTGGAAAGAGAAAACAGAGTACATGAATCTAGAACGAGACACAAGAAAAGTGTGGAAGCTTGTAAAACAGCTGAATGATGAGGGTACAGAAGGGAACACAAAAATTACACTGAAGAAGGATGGAAACATTCTAACAGGTAAACATGCAGCAAATCACTTTGCAGACTCCTTTGCAAATGACAACAATATTGAAATTAGCCTAGAGAAACGTCAAGAGACCCGTCTAAAACAACAAAATGCAAGACAAGAAGAGACTGCACATGAAGTCATGGAAATACCCATTACACAAAGAGAGCTAGAGCTGGCAATATCCAAATTAAAAATGAAAAAGTCACCAGGTAGTGATGGAGTGTCTAATGAAATGATTAAGAACTTGGGAACTGCAGCTAAAGCAAAACTACTGCAGATCTACAACATTTGCTGGATCACAGGTAAAGTGCCACAGGCATGGAGAGAAGCAATTATGATACCATTACTAAAGCCAGGAAAAGATGGTTCAATGACATCCAGCTATAGACCAATCAGCCTTACAAGCTGTTTGTGTAAAACAATGGAACGTATAATCAATCTCAGACTGCAGTGGTACCTGGAAAGTGAAAATCTCCTTGTCCCACAACAAGCAGGCTTTAGACAGTGTTACTCTACCGAAGATCAGGCAACCTATCTTTCCCAGGAAATTGAGGATGCGTTTCAAGAAAAGAAACTGGTACTAGCAGCATGGATAGACCTAAAGAAAGCATTTGATAAGGTATGGAAGGAAGGGCTTTTGAAGAAACTGAGAAATTATGGAGTAAATGGCAGGATGTACAAATGGGTCAAAGCATACCTGCATAACAGGAGAGCCAGAGTGCAACTGGATGGTCTTAAGAGTAAGAAGGTCTTACTGCGCCAGGGCGTTCCACAGGGAGGGGTACTATCTCCAACACTTTTTCTGATCTACATCAATGACCTAGTTACTGAACTACCACATGGTATCAAAGTGGCAATGTATGCAGATGACTTGGTAATGTGGTGCACAGAGGAGTATGCAACAGTGGCCTCCAAATTGTTACAAAGAGCTATGAATGCACTGAATTCATGGACAAATAGATGGTGTATCAGCATCAATACAGACAAATGCAGTACTACACTTTTCACTCTTTCCCCAAAACAAAAAGCAGGAGCCATCTATATAAACAATGAGCCTGTGAAAGAAGACATACAGGCTACGTATCTCGGAGTTACATTTGATAACAAACTATCTTGGAAACAGCAGATAAATAAGGCAACCCAAAAAGCAAGGAGAAAATTGGCTATTCTAAGAAAGCTGTGTGGAACTACGTGGGGTGCGAGTGGGAAAATACTCAGTAAAGTTTACCAACAGAGTATACGCCCACATTTAGAATATGGATCATCTGCATGGTGTTCAGCATCAACAAACACCACACTTCAAGAACTGGATAAAGTACAAAACCAGGCACTTAGGGTCATCACAGGAGCAATGAAATCAACACCAATATTAGAGATGGAGAAATTGTGGAGGATACCAGCACTGAGAGAACGGAGGGACACAAAGGTGCTGATACAGGCAGAAAAATTTGCTTGCATGCCGAGACATCCAATGAAGGACCGATTCCAAAATCTTGCATTGGGACGACTTAAGAGAAGCAGTTTTATCCACCAAGCCAAGCGTATTAGTAGACAAACACCAGACATGCCAAGAGCTGTTAACCCCCTACTGCCCATACCAGAACAGACTCCCTGGACAGAGGAATCTGGATTATCAGTTCAAATACGGACAGAAGTGAAAGGAATAGTTGATAAAGAGGAACAGAATAGTCTACAGCGAAAAACAATAACTCTCAGTTTCCTGGATGAAGAATACCCACAAGACCTATGGATTCGTGTGTATACAGATGGATCAGCACAGAATGCAGTAAAAAATGGGGGAGCAGGTGCATATATAGAATACCCAAATAACACTAGGGATATGAATAAAATAGCAACAGGGAAATATTGTCACAATTATGATGCAGAAATACAAGCAATAAAGTTAGCAATAGAAAAACTGCTGAACATTAATCTTAGCCCGCAGCCTGTAGTGTTTTTGACAGATGCAAGATCAGTACTCCAGGCACTACAATCCAGAAAATTACCACATCTGCAGACCTTATTGACTGAACTCTGCAAGCACCACAGGGTTGCCCTGCAGTGGATCCCATCTCACTGTGGAATACCAGGAAATGAGAAAGCAGATCAGTTGGCAAAGGAAGGTTCAACAGGCACACAACTAGATACACCTGTTACATACCATCATAAGAAACAGATAATCAAATCAATCAGAGGACCACAAGCCCCAAATCAGGATGCCTTTTATAATATGAATAGATATGAACAAGTTATCATTATACGTCTCAGAACAGGACACAATCGACTCCATAGTCACATGTATACAAAATTCAAGATCGGCACCTCAACTACTTGTACATGTGGACAGGCGCCCCAGACTGCTGAACACATACTTCAAGACTGCACTGAATATAGTAGACTGAGGAAAATCCATTGGCCCATAGATACAACACTACAGACAAAACTATATGGGCCACTGCAAGAATTACAAAAGACAGTAACATTTATACAGGAAACGACATTGCAGATATAGACAATGCTTCAGGCGAACGAAAGATAGATAGATAGATACTAACAACAAAACAAATATCAGCAGGGCTGAAACTAAGAATGGCAAAATGTTACATCTTCTCAATATTCCTGTATGGTGCACAAACATGGACAACAGACAAGAAAACAGAACAGAAAATTGAAGCCTTTGAAATGTGGATTTATAGAAGAATAGATAGAATTGGATGGAAACAAAAGATAACAAACGATAAAGTTTTAAAAACAATTGAAAATAAAAAGAGAACTACTAAACACAATTAAGACAAGACAAATGAAATTTTGGGGCATATTAAAAGGCACAACAGCCTACTAAAAGTAATATTGGAAGGAAAAATACAAGGTAAAAGAGGCAGAGGCAGACCAAGACTAACATGGACGAGTAACATCAAAAGATGGACAAGTCAATCTATGTCAGCCTGCACCATCAAAGCAAGAAACAGAGTAGAATGGCGATCCATGGTAGTCATCCTTCGTTGCGGAGAAGGCACACGATGATGATGATGATGACGCGCCGGGTTCACTCACAGCAAACTTAGTAGATGTCAGCGGACAGGAAATACAAGAGGAAAGCACTCCAATTAGTGTAACGTTTTCAGCTTTACGAGCAGGGAGAGCTGTGGGTAGAGTGACGTCATACGTATGTTGCTCGCAATGCTGTAAACGTCAGGCTAGTTGGGGTATTTAGCGAATCAATTCAGATGAAGAGGTATGTTTACAGCACTCGGAAAATGACAAATAATCAACAACAGAAAAAAATATGGACCAAAGCAGGATCGAGCCCGCACTCAGTGGCACAGCGCCTTGCCACGAAAAGCCAAACGCTTTAAATTTTAACTAAAAAATTAGCTATCGTGAACAATGCCTTTTCGAGCAGGTTTTTCTCATGACTATATCATAAGTCGACGGAAGGTAACAGAAAACCACAGTCGTAATTTCTTTGTATAATCATGAATCGCCACAACATGCCACAACATGACATACGTCATGAATGGCTTGGCAGAAGGTCAACAACAGAAATGATAAATAGCTGCCGAGATCGAATGTTGTGGAGAGACATGATCACCTACGCCACTAGGCCGGTACTTGATGATGATGATGATAGCATAAGGCTGCGATCACAGCTGGGAAATACATAGCGTATCTGTTTTTTTCCTGTTAAGACAAGTATCTCCCGGGTGGTATTTACCGGTTTTATTTTCTGCCCGCGGGTCATCTATATGGTTGGTTGTGGTTCAGCCCTGCTTAGACACAAATGGGGGCCATTTCTAATTATTACATGTTATGATGACGTCACATTTCTTGCAAAATGACGTTAGTCCGCTTCAAATTTCTTTGCAATGACGTCATTAGTGGTAAACCCATTCAAGAAATAATGAGTTTCGTAGCGAGTGAGACATAGTTGCCAATTTCTGTTTGTTTGAAATATGTAACGTAGTTTATTCAAACACGGGCTTTCAAAGGGCGGCACCTTATCTCTAGATCACACACAGGCTTGGATATAACTATATCAATCACATATTTGGATATAACTATATCAATCACATGTTTGGATATAATTATATCAATCACATGTTTGGATACAACTATATCAATCACATGTTTGGATACAACTATATCAATCACATGTTTGGATATAACTATATCAATCACATGTTTGGATACAACTATATCAATCACATGTTTGGATACAACTATATCAATCACATGTTTGGATACAACTATATCAATCACATGTTTGGATACAACTATATCAATCACAGGCTTGGACATAACGATACCAATCACAGGTTTTTTGTTTGTTTTTGTGTGCTTTCTTCCCAGCAACAATGAGATCATTATGGCTGCTGATTAATGTCTTGGTGGAATTCTATGATTGGTCTTTATAGGTCACGTGACACTAGATGTGAAGTGTCCAGGAGATTGTATGGACTCATGTCATGTCATAAGTCCTACAGAACCTGAACTGAAAGCAGTCAATCATCTTTCGTCTATTAAGTGAACAAAAGTTGTTTGAGATCCCTTTCCATCTCCTCGCTTCTAAACAAACTAACCAGAGTGGACATCGAATAGACACGGTAAATGGATACATTAAAATGTTGTGCTGGATTTGGATATGCTGGGCCCAAAGTGGCAGATATCATTGATTGTAAACAGCGACGAATGGATATCAAAATAGAAGGAATAGACCTGGAGACAGTTCAGAACTACAACTACCTTGGACATACTATAACCAGTAATGGAAAATGTACAACTGAAATAACAAAGAATGGGAATGGCAAAAAGTAATTTTAATGTCATGAAGAACATACTAACATCAAAACAAATAATAGCAGGGCTAAAACTAAGAATAGCAAAATGTTATGTCTTCTCAACATTCCTATATGGTTGCAGAAACATGGATATTAGACAAGAAAACAGAATAGAGAATTAAATCCTTTGTGGATATATAGAAGAACAGGTAGAAATAGATAGAAAAAAGAAAATAAACGATGAAGTCTTAAAACAACTAAAAATGAAAAGAGAACTAATAAAACAATTCAACCAAGAAAAATGCGATTTTTGGGCCATGTTAAAAGACAAACAGCCTACTAAAAGTAATCCTGGAGGGATACATGGTAAAAGAGGCAGAGGCAGATAACGACTAAAATGGACAAGTAACATCAAAAGATGGAAATATCAGCCTATGACAACTTGTACCATCAAAGCAAGAGACAGAGCAGAATGGCGTTCCATGGTAGCCAACCTTCGATGCGGAGACGGCACTCAATGATGATGTAACAGCGACGCAACAAACACCCTCTTGTTGTTCTCAAGAGGGAAGGGGGGGGGGCGCTGATGAAGAACAAGGTGAAGGATTTACATTTTTCGGTGCAGTTCTGTATGTTAATGTTTATGTTTCACAACCTTACAAGAAGATGGGCGTAATGTGAGACCGTACCTTCTGACTTGGAAACAAATCTCCAGACACTGTCACCTGTGCTGGATATCAAAGGTATCGAGGCAAGTATTTTGTTGCTGATCTACTAGACGTTACAAGGAGTGCGCATCATTGATTACTTTATGTTTGGTTATCTCTTTAAATACGTTTCGACGCACCATGCGCCATGCCGATTTCGGTCATGTACGTTTAGCCGCACAGTGCGTCACTCTCAATTTGAATAGTGTAAACTGCCATAAAACTATATTCTTTTTATATGCCTTGTATCATCTTGGTATTGGTGAAATCTAATGCGTTGTTTAATTATCTGAAAGTTGAAGATAATATGTTAAGTGTTAGATAAATATAAACATTTTGATTAATATATAGTAAAATGAAATTTTCTCCCTGAAGTGTCTACCGCTGAATTGATAAAAACCTTCAGTACTGAAAGAGAGCTGTGATATATCAGTGGTTAGTGAACTGGACTACAAGGACAAGGGATAGGTTCGATCCCAACCGACGGTTCACCCAGCCTTAAATGGGTACCGGATTTTTTTTTCTGGGAAAGTAAAGCGGCACGGGCGTAATACCATCGCATTATCCCGAAAATCATGTGCTGAAGGTCTGTAAAATTTATGGTCACTAACACCATATTCCCTATACGTCACTTGGCGTGACGGGGCTCTTTACTTTTTACTTTACTTCCGTACTGAAATAATTAAGGATACAATTAGAACAACGATGAAACGGACTGTGTTAAGTGGTTCCAGAGAGCCGAACAACACTTGGGCTGAAAACTATCAGCGACTCATAGTTGACTGCTTGGTTCAGAACCAGTGACCGGAACAGATTAAAAGCCTTCACCATCTTCCCGCGGTAAACATTGGCAAAGGCTAATTAGCCGGCCAAAGGAATTACTTTTGATATATTTTTCGGGTGTCCGGTTAGCGCAATCGATAGGCGGTTGGCTTACCACGGCAACAGCCGGGTTCGTACCCTGGCGAGGACACCTGGGTTTTACTAATTCCCTAAAAATTAGTACCTCTGAAGTCGGAGTAAATCTGCCTGCATGGCGAGGGGCATCCTGTAATGGGATAAAACAGACTTTACACGCAAAATTCAGTCCCACAAAATTGAGTGGGTGGGACTTCGTCAGAGGTCAAAGCTGACGAAAGCGAACGAACGAACGATATATTTTTCTTCCTACATTGTGGTCCTCCCTTTCTGTCTAAGTGATCAAGCGAAGAGAGATTGAAGAGCGAAGCCAAACAAGACCAGAAAATGACGAAATCTGTTCAAATTGGTTCAGTTTGCTATAACCATTAAACATCATATCTTCATTCATTTAAACGCCATATCTTTACCCAGATAGCGCAATATCTACGCCCAGCTAACGCCAAATCTACGCCCAGCTAACGCCCTATCTACGCCCAGCTAACGCCCTATACACGCCCAGCTAACGCCCTATCTTCTCTATAATAACACCTTATCTTCGTCCAGCTAGCGTCATATCTATGCCCACCTAACGCCCTATATACGCCCAACTAATGCCCTAAATACGCCCAACTAATGCCCTATATACGCCCAACTAACGCCCTATATACGCCGAACTAACGCCCTATATACGCCAAACTAATGCCATATATACGTCTAACTAACACTCTATATACGCCCAACTAACGCCCTATATACGCCCAGCTAACGCCCTATCTTCTCTCAAATAACACCTTATCTTCGTCCAGCTAGCGTCATATCTATGCCCACCTAACGCCCTATATACGCCCAACTAATGCCCTATATACGCCCAACTAACGCCCTATAGACGCCAAACTAATGCCCTATATACGCCAAACTAACGTCCTACATACGCCCAACTGATGCCTTATATACCCCCAACTAATGCCCTATATACGCCCAACTAATGCCCTATATACGCCCAACTAACGCCCTATATACGCCCAACTAATGCCCTATATACGCCCAACTAACGCCCTATATACGCCTAACTACTGCCCTATATACGCTCAACTAACGCCCTATATACGCCAACTAATGCCTTATATACGCCCAACTAACGCCCTATCTACGCCCAACTAATGCCCTATATACGCCCAACTAACGCCCTATATACGCCCAACTGATGCCCTATATATCCCCAACTAATGCACTATATACGCCCAACTAATGCCCTATATACGTCCAACTAATGCTCTATATACGCCCAACGAATGCCCTATATACGCCCAACTAATGCCCTATATACGCCCAACCGATGCCCTATATAAGCCCAAATAACGCCCGATATACGCCCAACTAATGCCATATATACGCCCAAATAATGCCTATATACGCCCAACTAATGCCCTATATACGCTTAACTAACGCCCTATATACGCCAACTAATGCCCTATATACGCTTAACTAACGCCCTATATACGCCCAACTAACGCCCTATATACGCCCTACTAACGCACTATATACACCCAACTAATGCCCTATATACGCCCAACTAATGCCCTATATACGCCAACTAAATCCCTATATACGACCAACTAATGCCCTATATACGCCCAACTAATGCTCTATATACGCCCAACTAACGCTTTATATACGCCCAACTGATGCCCTATATACCCCCAATTATGCCTATATACGCCCAACTAATGCCCTATATACGCCCAACTAATGCCCTATATACGCCCAACTAATGCCCTATATACGCCCAACTAACGCCCTATATACGCCCAACTAATGCCCTATATACGTCCAACTAACGCCCTAAATACGCCCAACTAACGCCCTATATACGCCCAACTAACGCCTATATACGCCCAGCTTACGTCCTATATACGCCCAACTAACGCCCTATATACGCCCAACTAACATCCTATCTACGCCCAACTACGCCCTATATACGCCCAGCTAACACCCTATCTACGCCCACGAACGCCCTACATACGCTCAACTAACGCCCTATCTACGCCCACTAACGCCCTATCTACGTCCAACTAATGCCATATATACGCCCAACTAACGCCCTATATACGCCAACTAACGCCCTATATACGCCCAACTAACCCCTATATACGCCCAACTAATGCCCTATCTACGTCCAACTAACGCCCTATATACGCCCAGCTAACACCCTATCTACGTCTAACTAACGCCCTATATACGCCCCACTAACGCCCTATATACGCCCAGCTAATGCTCTATTAACGCCCAACTAACGCCCTATATACGCCCAACTAACGCCCTATATACGCCCAACTAACGCCCTATATACGCCCAACTAATGCTCTATTAACGCCCAACTAACGCCCTATCTACGCCAAGCTAACACCGTATCTTCGTCAAGCTAGTGTCATATCTATGCCCACCTAATGCCCTATATACGCCCACCTAACGCCCTATATACGCCCCACCTTTAAGGATTGACTGTGAAAAGAGCTAGTCATATCGGACGAAGTATAAATATTGAAGTAGATTATTTTACATATTTCTCTATAAGTTTTTTTTAAATTCAATTAATTTTTTTTTTTTTTTTTTCCCTTTGCGTTAGCCTGCTATCACACCTGGCGAAGTCCCTAGAGACTAGGAACTGAATTTTGCGTCTTAATCCATTTTCTCTGACGCACAGGCAGATAACTCCGTCTTTGAAGGTACTCCTTTCTCTCGTCGAAGAGTTTCATGCCTGAGACTAAAGGTGGTTGTCGCAGAGAGAAAATACGAATCAAAATCCCAACTGGTGCAGTCGAGAATTGAACTCACAATCTCTCTGTCTCGAGACCTGCGTCGTGCCTCGAAACCAACCAGTCTCTTTCGAAGTTTTAATTAATCATGAGTTTCTTTCGCTCCGTTTGTTCTTGTTCCTAACGAAAACCTTCTTTACTGTACCGTATGCCCTTGTTTATTCTTGTTTGCAGGCTTGTTCATTTACAGCTATTTCGCCAAATTCTTGTTTCCATTTTCTGGACAATATAATTTCTGATAGACAATGCAAGATCCAGAAAACTAGACCAAATGTAGTAGACTTTCCAAGGAAGACGTCATTGATCTTTAACCGAGGTGGTTTATATGCCATCAGGTTTATTTTACGTAATGTCTGTCGATTCGACAACGAGTTAGCACGTCATTAGTAACCAGAAGTATGCGATAAAATACATTAAAGAAGGGGATAGTAATTATCATTGCAAGTTCATTCATCATCATTGAGTGCCGTCTCCGCAACGAAGGTTGGCTACCATGGAGCGCCATTTTGCTCTATCTCTTGCTTTGATGGTGCAGGTTGTCATCGGTTGATTTGTCCATCTCTTGATGTTACTCGTCCATGTTAATCTTGGTCTGCCTCTGCCTCTTTTACCTTGTATTTTCCCCTCCAGGATCACTTTCAGTAGGCTGTTGTGTCTTTTAACATGGCCCAAGAATCGCATTTGTCTTGTTCTAATTGTGTTCAGAAGTTCTCTTTTCATTTTTAGTTGTTTTAAGACTTTGTCATTTGTTTTCTTTTCCTTCCATCCAATTCTACCTATTCTTCTATATATCCACATTTCAAAGGCTTCAATTCTCTGTTCTGTTTTCTTGTCTAATGTCCATGTTTCAGCACCATATAGGAATATTGAAAGATGTAACATTTGCTATTCTTAGTTTTAGCTCTGGTGTTATTTGTTTTGATGTTAGTATGTCCTTCATGACATTAAAATTACTTTTTGCCATTCCTATTCTTTTGTTTATTTCAGTTGTACATTTTCCATCACTGGTTATAGTATGTCCAAGGTAGTTATAGTTCTGAACTGTCTCAAGGTCTATTCCTTCAATTTTGATATCCACTGTGGGTTTTGAGTATTTTCTTTGTTTATGATCATAGTTTTAGTCTTTTTGATATTCATATCTAGTCCATATTTTTTGCTTGTCGTGTTTATTTCATTAAGTAATTGTTGTAGGTCTTTAGGATTTTCTGCTAGTAGTACAGTATCGTCAGCATATCTTAGGTTATTGATTATCTTTCCATTAATTTGTAGGCCTGGCATCTCTATGATGTTTTTAAAGATTTGCTCAGTGTATAGATTGAACAAGCTTGGTGATAGGATGCATCCTTGTCTTACTCCTCTTTTTATATCAATGGGTGTAGAGAACTCTTTGTTATATTTTATTATTGCTGTTTGCTCCCAGTATAGATTGCATATTAGTCGTATATCCATGTCATCTAGATGTATCTCTTTTAGGCATTCTATAAGTTGTTTGTGGTGTACTCTATCAAAAGCTTTGGTGTAGTCTATGAAGCAGGCATATATTGGTTTGTTTACTTCTGTGTATTTTTCGATTAATGTTCTCATGCAGAATATGGCTTCTTTTGTCCCGCTATTTTTCCTAAATCCAAATTGCTGCTCATCTAATTCAGTATTGATTTTATTCTGAATCCTTCCTTGTATAACTTTTAGCAAGATTTTTGTAACATGGCTCATTAGGCTTATTGTTCTAAAGTCACTGCATTCAACTGCACCATTCTTTTTAGGCAATGCAATGAAAGTTGATGTTTTTAGTTCATTTGGTATGTATCCTGTGTGGTATATGTCGTTGCATATGTCTGTAATCACTTCAATGCCAAAATCTTCAAGTGCCTGTATCATCTCTATCTGTATGCTTTCAGGTCCTGCTGCTTTTCCCCTTTTCATTGTTTTTATAGCTTTTTCCACCTCAGATTTTAAGATTTTATAGCCTGATGTACATTTTATAACTGGTTTCTTGTCCCTTTGATCATGAAATAGTTCTGTTATATATTCCTGCCATCTATCTATGATATCCTTATTGTCTGTTAGCATTTTTCCTTTTTTGTCTGCAATGCATCCACCTTCTGTGGCTTTTTTATTTTTATTAGTCATTCTCTTTATTTCTGTGTGCATTCCTCTTAGGTCTTGTTTGCTTTCCATAGTTTCTATTTCTCTACATTTTTGGCTGAGCCAGTCTTCTTTTGCCTTTTTGCACATTTTGCGTATCTCATTATCTATTTTATTGTATTGGGCAGTGTTCTTCGCTTGTCTCCTTTCTTCCATTTTTTCTAAGATGGTGTTAGTTATCCATTTTTGTTTTTGTTCTTTTCTCTTTTGGGTAAGGTGTCGCAGGCTTTTTGTATGCTTTTCTTTATGCATTGCCATTTGGTTGTTACTTTTTCATCAGGATTTTCTCTTCTGTATTGTTCAATTCCTTCCTCTAGCAGCTTCTGGTATGTGTTCTTTACTTGTATTGTATAGGTATCTTTAATATCTTTTTGATTTAAAGCTGTTATGTCGAGTGGGTTTGTTGATGAATCAGATTTTTGCTTGTTTCTCTTTAGTTTGATTTTAATTTTAATCATTACAGGATTGTGATCAGAATTAATATCTGCTCCTGGGTAGGTTTTGGCTTTCTTTACGCTGTTACGGAACCTTTCTTTTATCATTATGTAATCTATTTGATTCCTCTTCCTATCTCCAGGGCTTTTCCATGTGTATAGTTTCCTTTTCTCTTGCTCAAAGTAGGTGTTACATATTATCAGCCTGTTTTCTTCACAGAATTGTATTAATCTTTCTCCTCTGTCATTTCTTTTTCCTAAACCATGATTTCCTATAATTGTCTTATATCTACCTTTTCCATTGCAAGTTGGCGGTTTCTAAATAAATATTCCAGTTCTATTCCAATCCAAATATTTTTGTAAATGTTAGAGAAGCCAGTGGTTCTAAAACAGTCCCCGTTTATGGCGCCTTTGATAATCTCTCAATCTGAGGGCATATAAGTCAATACGATTTTAAAAAAATTATGTTACTTATAGTATTATGGTTAGGTTAAGTTTAAAATTGATAACTTCTACTTTCTAACTTCACGTATGAGTCTTGAACTAAAATCGTCTAGACCATTCTGTTTGGTGGAAGCCGCGATAGCTCAGTGATTAGTGAACTGGACTACAAAGAACAAGAGGTAGGGTTCGATCCCAACCGACGGCTTCCTGGTTCACCCAGTCTTTAATGGGTACCGGATTTTTTCTGGGAAAAGTAAAGCGGCACGGGCGTAATACCGACCACATTACCCCAAAAATCATGTGCCGAAAGTCTGTAAAATGTATGATCACTAACACAATATTCCCTATACGCCACGTGACGGGGCTACTTTATACTTTTAAAAAAATTCTGTTTGGTGCGATGTTTTGACTCCATGTCTTACCCATCTTCTTCACCTCTATATCTATTTGCATTCTCCAAGTATATTTTAAGCCTTTAACCAGACTTTCAGAGCACAGGCCAGATATGGCACAAATCTGATGAGAGCAAAGGGAAGGCCCTGCTTGCCCGCTACATTGAGCAGACGGACCAAAGAAATGAGGCTGTAAGAATGAGGATACGGGGATCTTTGTCAAATTTGTGAAGGATGTAGCTGGAAAAAGATCTCACAATCACAACTGATACCATTCGCACGACACTTAAAAGGTCACACAACACTGCTCCTGGTCCAGATGGTGTTCGGTATGATGACATAGGCGATTTAGCTGATGTCGACTTGACAACACTGGCCAATGAGTTTAATGCCAGTATTCGGAGTGGCCAGATTAAGGAAGAGTGGCTACACAGCTACTTACTACCGCTACCGAAGCCAAACAAGGACCATTCTCAGATCAGTGCCTACAGAATCATCACAATGCAGAACACTATGGGCAAGCTGCTGGAGAAAATAGTTGCCCGCGTCCTCACCTGTCGCCTTGAACAGAAACGCGTATTCCCATCCACACATGCGGAGGTTATAGATATAACAAAGAGACATGGCTCAATGCGGCAGTATTTGCCTATGACGTCTTCGAAGGCTTCCACAGACGAGAAGAGACATGTGCTGCTGCTATAGATCTGGAGGATGCATACAACAGGGTACCATTTGAATATCTCATGCATATGCTTCTCAAACTGGCGGTGAACCCCTTCCTCATTAGATGGATCGCCGCGGCACTGTTTCAGAGGAAGATGATACTCAGATGTGGAAGTTGGTCTTCCGAGCCAACTTCCATTTGTCCTGGGCTGCCACAAGGCTCACCATTGTCACCAGTTCTATTTAACGTGTACACAACAACGATCACGGAACAACAGCTGGATGGGAAGGGGAAGAACTATGACTTTTGCTGATGATATTCTGGTATATCGACAGGGAAGAGACAGACGGGGAATCGCCTCCACAATGCAAGACGAACTCGGTCGCATTTTTCCTGGTGTGGGGTTGCAGGTACCTTGGTTAATCCTAATAAAGCATCAGTTTCATGGTTCTCCCTTAACAATCATATCGTTAATACGACCACACCGGTAGTACGAATGGGAGCTGATGAGGTGACCAGGGACAAGTTGATGACATACCTCGGAGTTAAGTTTGATCGCAGCCTGTGTTTTCGGGACGACGTCGACCATGTAATAAAAAAATCCCGCAAAGGATTAGCCGCCTTGAAGGTCATGGCAGCTGCCAACATCGAGCAGAAGCTACTTACTCTTCTGTTCCAGGGATTAGTCCTCGCACCAATCGAGTATGCCCTGGCCATTCTTACTGTCAGTACGACTCAAATTGATAGGCTGGAGAAAATACAAAATGAAGCTATGCGCATTATCCTGGTATGTACGAGGGACACTCCCTGTGTAGCAATGAGGTATCTTCTTGACTTTCCAACCATGGATGACAGAATCAAGATCTGGAGAGCACGAGCATACCTGAAGATTAGTACAGATACAGAGCATCCATTGCACCACGTGCTCAACACAGAGAAAGGTACCAGGCTAAAAAGAGGCAAATCATGGGTGGGCCGGCAGAAGATGTCATCAAACAGGTCTGTGGGCTTACCAATATCAGCGTTGGTGAGGAGTGGATACCGGTGCCTACGTCATTCAAGGGGACTTTCTCATGTATTGTCACACTCGACAGGAAAAGTAGGGAACAGAACCCGGTCGTGGTTAATGCTGAGGTCAAAGGTCTCATCTGCGATAATACCGATGAGAAAGATGCAGTCATCTATACAGACGGATCTGTAAGACGACACGAAAGAAGTGCATGGGCATTTACAGCACGCTCGGCAGGCAGAATAGCCAAGGAAGACAGTGGTGCATACGCCATGACCAAGAGTAGTATGACAATGGAGGTGATGGCAGTGACCAAGGCATTCAAATGGTTAGAGTCACAAGACTACATCCACGCATGTATACTGAGTGATTCGATGAGCATGATATAAAAAAGTGGAGGCGGGCTTTGTACGCATGCAATGTAGAGTCGTTGCAGAAATCCAAAATACATAAGGTCACCTTTGTCTATGTCCCTGGACATGCGGGAGTACGGGGAAATGAGAGAGCGGACAGGTTGGCTAGCTGCGCTGTCGTTGAGGACGGGCAACCAATGGATCGGGCGGACATCATCAATGCCCTCCGAGATGTGGGAAGAGCACGGACTTCGACAAACACAGATCCACGTCACTTCTTCGGATGATGGAAATGGGAGTTAAGATGGGCACGGCCAGAAATGAGAAACTTGGTGGCCGTGTAAGAAGACTTATCAACCAACATAGAACTGGAGTCGTCAGTCGCTGGACACTGAGGGAATTGCTGAGGAGGGGATCTGAGCACATATGGACATGTTCGGAGTGCAATGATGATGACCCGCAAATAACTCAATAACTCAATTTTAAGCCTTTCGCTTTGTCCCCCCCCCCCCCAAAAAAAAAAAAAAAAAAAAAAAGCCCGTCGTGTAAAAGTCATTTGACTTCCGTTGTGTGTATCCTATCCACCGTCATCGTCTTAGTCGCATCTCTTTCTCCATTGGTGTTTAGTGTTCACCCATAGTTCTAAGTTAGTACATTTGTCCTGCCGTTTCCCTATTTCTGCGCTAGCATCTGTTAATAAGAGTCTGTGTCTTTGTGACTTATTTCAGCTCTGCTCCATATATTACAGCCAAAAAATTGAACTTATATCAGCTCTGCTCCATATATTACAGCCAAATAATAGAACTTATTTCAGCTCTGCTCCATATATTACAGCCAAAAATTGAACTTATATCAGCTCTGCTCCATATATTACAGCCAAATAATAGAACTTATTTCAGCTCTGCTCCATATATTACAGCCAAAAAATTGAACTTATATCAGCTCTGCTCCATATATTACAGCCAAATAATAGAACTTATTTCAGCTCTGCTCCATATGTTAAAGCCAAATAATTGAACTTATTTCAGCTCTGCTCCATATATTACAGCCAAATAATAGAACTTTTTTCAGCTCTGCTCCATATGTTAAAGCCAAATAATAGAACTTATTTCAGCTCTGCTCCATATATTACAGCCAGATAATTGAACTTATTTCAGCTCTGCTCCATATATTACAGCCAAATAATAGAACTTATTTCAGCTCTGCTCCATATATTACAGCCAAATAATAGAACTTATTTTAGCTCTGCTCCATATATTACAGCCAAATAATAGAACTTATTTCAGCTCTGCTCCATATATTACAGCCAAATAATAGAACTTATTTCAGCTCTGCTCCATATATTACAGCCAAATAATAGAACTTATTTCAGCTCTGCTCCATATATTACAGCCAAATAATAGAACTTATTTCAGCTCTGCTCCATATGTTAAAGCCAAATAATAGAACTTATTTCAGCTCTGCTCCATATATTACAGCCAGATAATTGAACTTATTTCAGCTCTGCTCCATATATTACAGCCAAATAATTGAACTTATTTCAGCTCTGCTCCATATATTACAGCCAAATAATAGACTTATTTCAGCTCTGCTCCATATATTACAGCCAAATAATAGAACTTATTTCAGCTCTGCTCCATATATTACAGCCAAATAATAGAACTTATTTCAGCTCTGCTCCATATATTACAGCCAAATAATAGAACTTATTTCAGCTCTGCTCCATATATTACAGCCAATAATAGAACGTATTTCAGCTCTGCTCCATATGTTAAAGCCAAATAATAGAACTTATTTCAGCTCTGCTCCATATATTACAGCCAAATAATAGAACTTATTTCAGCTCTGCTCCATATGTTACAGCCAAATAATAGAACTTATTTCAGCTCTGCTCCATATGTTACAGCCAAATAATTGAACTTATATCAGCTCTGCTCCATATATTACAGCCAAATAATAGGACTTATTTCAATTGATGATCTTCTTACTTTCTTCACTTCCTCTTTTACGCGTACGATTATTGATGGAGAAACAAAGTTCTGGTTCTCTCCCTTTTGTTAGCTTTAATCATCGTCAATTATTGTTTTTGTTTCCTTTGTGTTGTCTTCATCTTACTCTGGGTCTGCCGCTTGCTCTTCTTCCTTCTCCACTTTTATATGTTTTCTATTGTAAGAAATCACACGGCATTCTTTATAGACGGACAAACCAGTTTATTTCATGTTTAGTATGTAGCTTAGAATTGGTTCAAAATTGATTCTTTCTCTTATAATTTCATTTTAAAAAAGTATATTTTTCTGGTTACCTCAAACTCTTTTCTCCAACATTGCATCTTGGCGGTGACAAGCTTTCTTTTGTGTTTAGACGTAAGTGTCCGTGTCCTGGCTTTGGTAGCACAATGTTGGAATGAATATACTTTGTATAAGATGTTTCTTGGTGGTGACAAACTTTTATTTGTACTTAGTAGTTAGTGACCATGTTTGGCATTGATAGCACGATGTTGGAATGACTATACTTTGTATCGGATGTTTCTTGGTTATATGTATTTCTTTGTTTTGAAATATACGGTTCTGGAGAAGTCGATGCGGCCAAAACTACCAACTCAGAAATGACATGCTGGAAACGGAGGCATTGGGTCTAAATGCGTACATTTTATAACTTGATGTAAACCAAAATATAACCAACCCACGCCGACTAAACATCCTTTTAAAGGCGGACGACAAAAGTTATCGCCGTGTGAATGTCATTAAACAGATTTATTGAAAAAGTTGAGAACCATATATAGTTCGTCCCTGTGATAGCTTGGCTCTCGCTCGGCTAGACCTCGCCCCTAGCAGTATAGCGTAAAACACTTGCCAGCAACCTGGTAACTTGAGTTAGAAGGTCACGAGTGTTTGGGGGGGGGGGGGGGCGGGGATGAAGACGTAAGTCAGTGACTCATAGCTGACTGCTTGCGTCAGGATTAGTGAACCATAACTATTCAGATCTAACTCCACCTCTCCGCGGTGCCCTAGAAAAAGACTAACCAGTCACTTGAGGCCACGTGACTTGGAATCGAGATGGAAGGCAGTTCGGTACTCAAAACGCCACGGTGAAGTCGGACTGTTGGGCCATAAGTTGCAGATACCACAGCTTTTCTACAAACCACAACTTTTCTACAAACCACAACACAATGCTTGAAAGCCTCACTGAGCGGTCTTTTCTTACGTCCTGTGTAGATGACGAATAAGAAAGAACGAAAGAAAAGTAGAAAGAAAGAACCCAACAAATAAACAAAAAAAGAAAGAAAGAAAGAAAAAGAAAGAAAGAAAGAAAAAAAAGAAAAAAGAAAGAGACACAAGCAGCATCGAAACGAGCGGTTTCCATAAATTCCTGAGATCCGCCGTCTCCAGGTAAAATGGGTTCCAGAGTTCACGCTGTGGCAAATTCAAGTAATGTCACACTAGGATTCGGAGTTTGGCGCTGAAGGCGACACCAGTCGGAAATTTCTGGTCAACTGCCGGTATGGCAACAATATTTTATTTGCCACTGCAAGGATTCACACCGGACACCTTATCCTTCTCTCTCCTAAGCCAGAAACTCAGCAATACAAATGCTACAGATTTAAGTATTTAATAGTAGAAACCTCGCACGCAAATTTAGCAGGACTAGCTAGACCAGTGTGAAAGAAATTATTAATAGACAGACAATGGGGATGTGCAGGGACATAACTCGAATGCCAACTACAAGCACTACCAGGCAGGCTCACATCTAGAACCCACATGAAACTAGGACACGTGGATGACCTATAGACACGTGGAAGCTGAGACCACAGAGATAAATTATGCCTCAGCAGAAAGGATTGGTGAGATTTTTCTGTCCGCGGCCTTCTTTTCGGAGGCCTAGGTAGCCTAGTTGGGAAAACCACTGCCCGACTGGGCTACTAACGTTCGGACAATCCGTGTTTGATTCCCGCCCGAAGCAGTGTGAGTTATACTCATGGTTGGAAAAAAAAATACCCCCGCGGTCGACCCAGCCGCAGGCAGAAATGGGTACCAGGGTAACACTCATGGAAGGTGGGGAATGCCGCCTGGCATCGTGAGTTTCGATGCTTGCGGAGGCTTCTGGGTAGACGGCCGAGCACGTTTAGGTGAAAGCTCGCGTGCTAAGACGCCGATTCAAGTCTCGTACTTTATCTTTCTGTTGGTGGTTTTACTAAAACGAAATGAACATGAGACAAGAAAAGTAAAATAAAAAAAAAAAGTAAAGAACCCCCGTCACGCCAAGTGGCGTATAGGGAATACGGTGTTAGTGACCATACATTTTACAGACCTTAAGTACATGATTTTCGGGACAATGTGGTCGGTATTACGCCCGTGCCGCTATACATTCCCATAAAAAAATTAGGTACCCATTTAAGGCTGGGTGAACCCGGAAGCTGTTGGTTGGGATCGAATCCTACCTATTGTCCTTTGTAGTCCAGTTCACTAACCACTAGGCTATCGCGGCTCCAGAGACAAGAAAAGAATGGAATAAATTATATCAGAGAGATGATCTTCCTCTTCTTTTGTCTTCGATGTTAAATGATCATCCATTCAGAATGGATGTTAAATTTTCGTCCACTGTGAATGGATGTTAAATGAGCGTCCATTGTAAATGGGTGTTAAATGACCGTCCATTGTGAATCGATGTTAAATGAGCGTCCAATGTGAATGGATGTTAAATGACCGTCCATTGTGAATGGATGTTAAATGACTGTCCATTGTGAATGGATGTTAAATGACCGTCCACTGTGAATGGATGTTAAATGAGCGTCCATTGTGAATGGATTAAATGACCGTCCACTGTGAATGGATGTTAAATGACCGTCCATTGTGAATCGATGTTAAATGAGCGTCCATTGTGAATCGATGTTAAATGATCGTCTACTGTGAATGGATATTAGCAAGCACAAAATGTGGGCCACTCGGTCCAACACATTTGACATTGACACTGTGTTTTGGGATACGGTGTAGCCTTCCATCTTCGATTTCTGCTCACTTGACCAGACAGGTTAGTCTATTCCCAGAAGCACATTGCGAAGGTGGAGCAGTGTCTTGGTCAGTTCTGTTTCATTGATTCTGACTGAAGGCAAAGGCTGTCAGCGATCCACACTGATGGGGTTGCGCCAGGATTGCTGATCAGAACCAACCAGACCCTACTCCACCTCTTCGTGTTGTCTCCTGAAACAGATTAACCTGTCTGGCCAAGCGAGGAGGGAAGGCAACCTTATTCTAAAAAAATAATATACTGAAGTCGGATGAAGTCGGCCGAAAGTTGCAAATATCACAGTTTTACTGAAAACTACAACACAACGTATCTACGCCCATTTCACGTCCTTCTAAGGACGGATGACGAAGAGGACCATCAATCCCTTTAGGAATCATTGGGTGAACGACAGAAAGAGAGACAAATTCTGACTCAAGCTGATAGCTATCAACTACTGATCACTTTCGGCTAGCTCAGACACCATGAGCTGGATGGTCCCTCCTTCGCTTTTGCCAATTTGTGTCCCGTGAAACTAGTGGTCTGGTGAAGTGTCTTGTATTGGTTGTCTGGTGAGGTGTTTTGTATTTGTTGTCTGGTGAAGTGTCTTGTATTTGTTGTCTGGTGAAGTGTCTTGTATTTGTTGTCTGGTGAAGTGTCTTGTATTTGTTGTCTGGTGAAGTGTCTTGTATTTGTTGTCTGGTGAAGTGTCTTGTATTTGTTGTCTGGTGAAGTGTCTTGTATTTGTTGTCTGGTGAAGTGTCTTGTATTTGTTGTCTGGTGAGACGTCTTGTATTTGTTGTCTGGTAAGACGTCTTGTATCTGCTGTCTGGTGAGACGTCTTGTATCTGCTGTCTGGTGAAACGTCTTGTATTTGTTGTCTGGTGAGACTTCTTGTATCTGCTGTTTGGTAAGACGTCTTGTATCTGCTGTCTGGTGAGACGTCTTGTATCTGCTGTCTGGTGAAACGTCTTGTATCTGCTGTCTGGTGAGACGTCTTGTATCTGCTGTCTGGTGAGACGTCTTGTATTTGTTGTATGGTGAGGTTTCTTGTATTTGTTGTCTGGTGAGACGTCTTGTATTTGTTGTCTGGTGAGGTGTCTTGTATTTGTTGTATGGTGAAGTGTCTTGTATTTGTTGTCTGGTGAGACGTCTTGTATCTGCTGTCTGGTGAGATGTCTTGTATTTGTTGTCTGGTGAAGTGTCTTGTATCTGCTGTCTGGTGAGACGTCTTGTATTTGTTGTCTGGTGAAGTGTCTTGTATCTGCTGTCTGGTGAGACGTCTTGTATCTGCTGTCTGGTGAGACGTCTTGTATTTGTTGTCTGGTGAGACGTCTTGTATCTGCTGTCTGGTGAGACGTCTTGTATTTTTTGTCTGGTGAGACGTCTTGTATCTGCTGTCTGGTGAGACGTCTTGTATTTGTTGTCTGGTGAGGTTTCTTGTAATTGTTGTCTGGTGTGACGTCTTGTATTTGTTGTCTGGTGAGGTGTCTTGTATTTGTTGTCTGGTGAAACGTCTTGTATTTGTTGTCTGGTGAAGTGTCTTGTATTTGTTGTCTGGTGAAGTGTCTTGTATTTGCTGTCTGGTGAGGTATCTTGTATTAGTTGTCTGGTGAAGTGTCTTGTATTAGTTGTCTGGTGAAGTGTCTTGTATTTGTTGTCTGGTGAGGTGTCTTGTATTAGTTGTCTGGTGAAGTGTCTTGTATTTGTTGTCTGGTGAAGTGTCTTGTATTTGTTGTCTGGTGAGGTGTCTTGTATTTGTTGTCTGGTGAAGTGTCTTGTATTTGTTGTATGGTGAAGTGTCTTGTATTTGTTGTCTGGTGAAGTGTCTTGTATTTGGTATCTGGTGAGGTGTCTTGTATTTGGTATCTGGTGAAGTGTCTTGTATTTGTTGTCTGGTGAAGTGTCTTGTATTTGTTGTCTGGTGAAGTGTCTTGTATTTGTTGTCTGGTGAAGTGCCTTGTATTTGTTGTCTGGTGAGGTGTCTTGTATTTATTTTCTGTTGAAGTGTCTTGTATTTGTTGCCTGGTGAAGTGTCTTGTATTTGTTGTCTGGTGAGACGTCTTGTATTTGTTGTCTGGTGAAGTGTCTTGTATTTGTTGTCTGGTGAGACGTCTTGTATTTGTTGTCTGGTGAAGTGCCTTGTATTTGTTGTCTGGTGAGGTGTCTTGTATTTCTTGTCTGGTGAAGTGTCTTGTATTTGTTGTCTGGTGAGACGTCTTGTATTTGTTGTCTGGTGAGACGTCTTGTATTTGTTGTCTGGTGAAGTGTCTTGTATTTGTTGTCTTGTGGGACGTCTTGTATTTGTTGTCTGGTGAGACGTCTTGTGTTTGTTTTCTGGTTAGACGTCTTGTATTAGTTGCCTGGTGAGGCGTCTTGTATTTAATGTCTGGTGTGGTGTCTTGTATTAGTTGTCTTGCGAGGCGTCTTGTATTTAATGTCTGGTGAGGCGTCTTGTATTTAATGTCTGGTGAGGTGTCTTGTATTAGTTGTCTGGCGAGGCGTCTTGTATTAGTTGTCTTGCGAGGCGTCTTGTATTTAATGTCTGGCGAGGTGTCTTGTATTAGTTGTTTTGCGAGGCGTCTTGTATTTAATGTCTGGTGAGGTGTTTGTATTAGTTGTCTTGCGAGGCGTCTTGTATTTAATGTATGGTGAGGCGTCTTGTATTTAATGTCTGGTGAGGTGTTTGCATTAGTTGTCTGGCGAGGCGTCTTGTATTTAATATCTGGCGAGGTGTTTGTATTAGTTGTCTGACGAGGCGTTTTGTATTTAATGTCTGGTAAAGTGTTTGTATTAGTTGTCTGGCGTGGCGTCTTGTATTTAATGTCTGGCGTGGCGTCTTGTATTTAATGTCTGGTGAAGTGTTTGTATTAGTTGTCTGGTGAGGCGTCTTGTATTTAATGTCTGGTGAGGTGTTTGTATTAGTTGTCTGACGAGGCGTCTTGTATTTAATGTCTGGTGTTGTGTCTTGTATTAGTTGTCTGGCGAGGCGTCTTGTTTTTAATGTCTGGTGTGGTGTCTTATATTGTCTGGCGAGGCGTCTTGCATTTAATGTCTGGTGTGGTGTCTTGTATTGTCTGGCGAGGTGTCTTGTATTTAATGTCTGGTGTGGTGTCTTGTATTAGTTGTCTGGCGAGGCGTCTTGTATTTAATGTCTGGTGTGGTGTCTTGTATTAGTTGTCTGGCGAGGCGTCTTGTATTTAATGTCTGGTGTGGTGTCTTGTATTAGTTGTCTGGCGAGGCGTCTTGTATTTAATGTCTGGTGTGGTGTCTTGTATTAGTTGTCTGGCGTGGCGTCTTGTATTTAATGTCTGGCGAGGTGTCTTGTATTAGTTGTCTGGCGAGGCGTCTTGTATTTAATGTCTGGTGTGGTGTCTTGTATTAGTTGTCTGGCGAGGCGTCTTGTACTTAATGTCTGGTGTGATGTCTTGTATTAGTTGTCTGGCGAGGCGTCTTGTACTTAATGTCTGGTGTGATGTCTTGTATTAGTTGTCTGGCGAGGCGTCTTGTACTTAATGTCTGGTGTGATGTCTTGTATTAGTTGTCTGGCGAGGCGTCTTGTACTTAATGTCTGGTGTGATGTCTTGTATTAGTTGTCTGGCGAGGCTTCTTGTACTTAATGTCTGGTGTGATGTCTTGTATTAGTTGTCTGGCGAGGCGTCTTGTACTTAATGTCTGGTGTGATGTCTTGTATTAGTTGTCTGGCCAGGCGTCTTGTACTTAATGTCTGGTGTGATGTCTTGTATTAGTTGTCTGGCGAGGCGTCTTGTACTTAATGTCTGGTGAAGCGTCTTGTATTTAATGTCTGGTGAGACGTCTTGTATTTGTTGTCTGCGTCTCCTCTTGTTTGTTTTACGAGGATCCTGCGCGGTGGGTACCGCTCTTGCGTCCTCAATGGTTGATATCTATTTGCTCCGCCGCACACTTCAGTTTGACTAAGGTAAAGAGTGTCCTATTACGTACTCGTGTACTGCCATAGTAATGTAAGGTGTTATAATTTCACATCTGCCGCTTCATTTAGTGGCCTCTCTTTCATTTACTCTACCGTCCTGAATTGTACGAGCCATATATCAGTTAATGATTATTTTTGTCCAGCAATTTGATTATTCTCATTTCCTCATTCGTAAAGCTAAGTGGTCTAGTAGTAAGATATAACTCTCTTGAAGAGAAGGGAGAGGTGTTCAAATATCAGCATAAGTGATGGGAATTTATCTCTTCGAATTCGCAGTTTCTTAATGATTTCCAATGTCACTGGGTAGTGAGATTCAAATGCCTAGAGCTTTAAGATAAAGGTTAAAAAAAAAAAACAAGATGTCAATGTGCAATTTACACAAGTTAAAGACCATCTGGAAATTACAAGTCGAAAAGGCGCGCACAAAAATAGCCTCTGCTAAAATTATTGAGGAATTAAAAAACTACCAATCCCAAAGACGGATGTGTCGGGCCGAAAGGCGTAGATAACACGGCTTGCCGTAAACTAGAGATACAACACATCCTTTTTCTTCTTCTTCTTTCTATTCAGCTCCCTGTGGAGCATGTCCTCAACAAACACTCTCCAAGCTATTCTGTTCTTTGCCATTTTTTTACGATCATTCCATGTCTTCTCCATCATCTGCGTCTCTGCTTCAATCTGTCTTCTCCAATCATGTTTTGTCTTCTCCATTGTGTCTTACAATGCACCCACTTCAATTTAACAAGTGCAAGCTGAAGACAGTGGACGTTCTATAGAAGACAAGAGAGCGTCAGTAGCGCTGTGGTAACGCCATGGCTTTGTGATGACGTAAAGCGGGGATTCAGACGCAGCTTTGCGCTGTCATTTTGACCATGCTGAAAAGGGAATGGGTGAAAGAATCACTTGGTTGGAGAAAATTATTGACAACGAAGAAAAGCACTGATCTCTTCTCTTCGAAATGCTATGGTCTGGTACGATACAGTTTAATGACTCAATTCCTTAGAACATGATATACGTCACATGCCATTTCTAGAGTTAATTGTATAGTGTTAGGCTGGCTTAGGACATCGACATCTATAGAAGTAAGCCCCCGGGGCTGAAAGGAAAACCTTAAAACACACCTACTAACGTGACGTTTTCAGATATAGACGGCATTGGTAGCATAACGTCTCATTGACTACTACTCTGAATTTTATTATAAAATCTGTGCTGCAGGAACAAATCAGCGAAAAGAATCAGATGTCCGCACAAAATAGAATGCCAGCTGACTATTAGTTACAATATTAACGTTGGGTAAAAACAAACGTTTTAAACAATTACATGCTGCTACAAAATGTTCCAAGAGAGATGAGACAGGTTGTCAACAAGCCTGATTAAAGCCAAAAGAGGTATGTTTTATAATGAGTTTAATAAAGACGTAGAACGACGAACGAGAAGTAATCAAGGCCTTACTCAACCTAGTGTCTAACAAGCCCTCCGTTCAATTTGCTAAAGCTAGTGGACTGACGAACCAGAAATGATCAAGACTCTACTCTACGTAGTGTTTATCAAGCCCTCCGTTCAGTTTACTAAAGCTAGTGGACTGACGAACCAGAAATGATCAAGACTCTACTCTACGTAGTGTTTATCAAGCCCTCCGTTCAGTTTACTAAAGCTAGTGGACTGACGAACCAGAAATGATAAATGCCCTACTCTACGTGGTGCTTATCAAGCCTCCGTTCAATTTACTAAAGCTAGTGGACTGACGAACCAGAAGTGATCAAGAGCCTACTCTGCATAGTGTCATCAAGCCATCCATCCATTCAGCCTGGTAAAATTAGTGGACTGACTAACCAGATGTGTTCAAAACCCTACTCTAGGTAGGGTTCCCGTTCAGTTTAGGAAAGCGAGTAAATAGAATTCTAGAATTATGTGACAAGAGTCTAATGTCGCTCCGAAGACACTAAATATCATATTCTACACTTCCGCACAACGTAGCATACATTTTTTTTTTGGATGAGAGAGAATGAGGAAGATGGTGAAGGAGGAGAACACACACCTTGTCCTTGAAGAGTGAAAACACTATACCTGACATTGTGTATGTGTGTGTGTGTGCTGCGCCAGTGTTGGTAGTAATAGACGGGGAGGGGGTTGTTGCAGAGGGTTGCCGGTTGATAGCGCCTATACTTCATTATCCGAACCACCCCCCCCCCCCCTCACCGTACAATCGTCCTTTTCGCCTGTCTGCTTGACAAAGATAACCAAATGTTTGGCGGCCAGGTTTTCCCTGTAGAAAAGACGCAGAACGCTGGCGCCAGTCGGGCGCGGACAAAACACCTGCTAGCACGGGACGTTTACGTGCTGGCTAATCTCACACCTGGGCCCAGGTAGCACTAGTGGTTTAGCTCAAGGGTTGTCAAACAGTTTAGAGGTGAGGTCCGAACGAAAGTTTGTCACCGTCACCATCGTCAAGGATAGTGTTTGCTGGCGTAGGTGGTCATGTCTCTCCACAACTTTCGACCTCGACTGTTATTTATCATTACTGTTCTTGACTTTCTGCAAAGCCATTCTCTTAAGCTGTCTGGTATCTTTTCTCTTTGCTTCCCTCTTCGTCCCTCATTTTCCCCAGTAGTCACAATATATTCCAGCTGTTCCCTTCTCATTACATGGCCTAAAAATGATGATTGTTTCTTTCTAATATTAGTTATTTTCTCTTTTTGCTTTGGCCTCATTCAGAACGTTTAATTGTATTCTACATTCATGAATCGCCATAATAATAGAAAGTTTGTAGTTGTGTGTCAATAGCAAATAGTCGGTACAAACATGGAGGTATTTGAGTCAGAGAACGGACAGACTCTTCTTCGTTTTCTTTTATTTACGCGCTGATGCTGAAGAAGAGATAGAATGACTTTACGACACATAGTACCATTGCTGGTTTATGTCGGGGGACAACGATAGAAACAGAGGGATAAAGGCCGCTTGGTCAAGCAGTCGCCACGAAGTGTGCGACTCAGGATTTTATTTCATCCCCGATAGAAAAATCCTTCTGTCTGCCGCGGACTTCGAACACCGTACGTCAGCTTTTCAGCCAGCGGGACAGTGGTTTTAGCCGCACGGCCACGCGCACCTCCTTGGCCTCCAGATCAACACGACCAAAACGAAAGTCCTGGATATTACCAACAACGCCTCTGATATAACAATGAACAATGACATTTTATAAACAGTTACAAGTGTTACCTACCTAGGTAGCAAAATGTCAAGAGATTGAGACATAACATCAGAAATCATCACATGTATCGCTCTAGCATCAAATACTTTCAACAAACTGACAAACATCTGGAGATCCAAAAGTTCTCAGTAATGATCAAAACTGTTCAACTTCTGTGTGATATCAGTGCTAACATATGGAGGTGGAAGTTGGAAACCCACAAAGACTTTAGAGATGAAACTAACTGCCTTTGATTTGAGAACAAATGTCTTCATAGGATCTCAAACATAAGCAAGAAAGAATACATTTCGAATGAACAGATAAGAGACGAATCAAAACAAGAATAGGCGTGACGCATTATAAGAAATAGGCGTTGGAAATACATCGGCTATGTGATGTGAATGAATGAGATAAAAATTCCCTGCCACGCGTTTATGTGGAAACCACGTGGTAACAGACAAGAAAAGTTTGAGCTAAAAATAATCGCTATGCTGAACAATTAATAGAGAAGGTTCAACAATGGGTCTAAGAAACAAGCAAGAACTAGCAGGAGATCGTCAATCGTGGAAGCCAAGACTTCCGTCCTATGTGTCGTCTTCGATCCGAGAGGGAAATGAATAAAATCATTTAAAAGGTAAAGACACACACATTCGCAGCGGCTGTAGACCTGATGATAAGGATGAAAGGAAAAGAAAGTGGTTTGGTCACAGCCTTTTTGTATGTGAGGAAAAACAAGTTGAGACTCAGGAAGCTGGTAACCTTCCCAGCTGAAGGCCAACTGAGCCACAACGTCGTTTTTATTTTATCTTGTTTGGTCACCTACACGAAGCTGCGACCACACCACTTTGTTTCCCTTTCATCCTGTAAATATCACCTGTATCATCACCTATATAATAACCCTTATCTTCTATATTCTCTATTCTTCTCTGTCCTCTATTCTTTTCTGTCCTCGTATTTTCTACTGCGTATAAGAGCGCAATTAACACAGAAAAATTGTTATCATCTGGTTGCGTGTCATTTACAGAACGTTGCACTCGTCACAGTCCGTCTGAAAGCTTTCAGCACAAGGTTTCTGACCGCACCTTAGCCCCCGATGAAGACTATAGGTAGAAACGTTAAATTGTAGTCCTACCTATTTTCCTATATAGGATTAACATATAATTGATATGTATTTCTGATTCCTAAAAATACTAATATGGACTGGATATGAATATCAGAAAGACTAAAACTATGATCTAAAAAAAAAAAAAAATTGAAAACACACAAGTGGATATCAAAATGAAAGAATAGACCTGGAGACAGTTCAGAGCTACAACTACCTTGGACATACTATAACAGTGATGGAAAATGTACAACTGAAATAAACAAAAGAATAGGAATGGCAAAAAGTAATTTTAATGTCATGAAGAACATACTAACATCAAAACAAATAACACCAGGGCTAAAACTAAGAATAGCAAAATGTTATGTATATTCCTATATGGTGCAGAAACATGGACAATAGACAAGAAAACAGAACAGAGAATTGAAGCCTTTGAAATGTGGATATATAGAAGAATAGGTAGAATTGGATGGAAGGAAAAGAAAACAAATGATGAAGTCTTAAAACAATTCAAAATGAAAAGAGAAATACTAAACACAATTCAAACAAAACAAATGCGATTTTTAGGCCATGTTATAAGACACAACAAAGGGAGCCGCGATAGCTCAGTGGTTAGTGAACTGGACTACAAAGGACAAGAGGCAGGGTTCGATCCCAACCGACGGCTCCGAGTTCACCCAGCCTTTAATGGGTACCGGATTTTTTTCTGGGAAAGTAAAGCGGCACGGGCGTAATACCGACCACATTACCCCAAAAATCATGTGCCAAAGGTCTGTAAAATTTATGGTCACTAACACCATATTCCCTATACTTCACTTGGCGTGACGGGGGTACTTTACTTTACTATGAGACACAACAGCCTACTAAAAGTAATTATGGAGGGGAAAATACAAGGTAAAAGAGGCAGAGGCAGACCAAAACTAACATGGACGATTAACACCAAAGATGGACAAACCAGTCTATAACAAGTAATAATACATAAATATTATTATATGGGGAACTTCGAGGCGATAATAGGGAATAATAGAACAAAGAAGTATGTGTTAGCACTCGGAAAATTGACAGACAAACAACAATAGAAAAAAACGAAGAACAATATATGGTCCGAAGTGGGATCGAACCCGTACTCAGTGGCACCGCGCCTTGCCACGAGAAGCCGAACGCTTGGTACACTGCCACGCAGCCAACTAAAAAATTGGCTATTGCAGTAGTGTCTTCCACGAAAGGCGATCTCAATGACTATAGCATAGGGTAACGATCACAGACCGGAATTTGTACTTTCCGGTCTGTGATCGTTACCCTATGCTATAGTCATTGAGATCGCCTTTCGTGGAAGACACTACTGCAATAGCCAATTTTTTAGTTGGCTGCGTGGCAGTGTACCAAGCGTTCGGCTTCTCGTGGCAAGGCGCGGTGCCACTGAGTACGGGTTCGATCCCACTTCGGACCATATATTGTTCTTCGTTTTTTCTATTGTTGTTTGTCTGTCAATTTTTCCGAGTGCTAACACATACTTCTTTGTTCTATTATTCCCCAGTCTATAACAACCTGCATCATCAAAGCAAGAGACAGAGCAGAATGGCGCTCCATGGTAGCCAACCTTCGTTGCGGAGACGGCACTCGATGATGATGATAATCCGGTCAAGTTTTTAGCTGATAAATTGAGCCATCAGGATGGAGATGACATACAGGTCAAGGTTTGGAAACCCCTGGAGTCAATGAAAGGCGAGAAGGTGAGGTAGGGTGGCTGATAGGACCCGAGGCCACTGTCTTGTGTGGAGGGTCGAAGGACAGCACGCTGTCAATGCAAAAACAGGATACTGTTCTCTCCACAGATAGTTTTGTTTCGGAGAAATATCTTTGCTGAGACCTTAAACTATCTCCCACACCTCTTCTTGGAATGTCATCATCATCAAGTATCGGCCTGCTGGCGTAGGTGATCATGTCTCTTCACAACTTTCGATCACGACATATATTTATCACATCTGTTGTTGATCTTCTGCCAAGCCATTCTCTTAAGCTGTCTGGTATTTTTTCTCTTTTCTTTCCTCTATCTCTTCATCCCTCAATTTCCCCAGTTTTTAAATATATTCTAGCTGTTCTCTTCTCATTACATGGCCAAAAAATGATGATTGTTTCTTCCTAATATTGGAAATTAGCTCTCTTTTTGCTTTGGCCTCTTTCTGAACATTTCATTACTCTTCTTAGCTGTCCATGGTATTCTCGACATTCTTCTGTAAAACCACATTTCTACAGACTCGAGTGATTTTCTTGTCTGTTGTCCTATTGTCCATGTTTCACATCCATATGTTAAAACTGGCTCTACATAACATTTAAGAACTCTTTTTCTTGTTTCTATTGTCAAAAATGGATTGCATAGTATCTACCTATTTTTTTTGTTGGAAAGCTGCTTTTGCCTGAGTGATTCTGCATCTCACCTCTTTTGTACATCTACCGTCTGAGGTTAACAAAGTTCCCAAATATGTAATCATTCATTTTACATGTTTTGGGAGCCGCGATAGCTCAGTGGTTTGTGAACTGGACTACAAAGGACAAAAGGTCGGGTTCGATTCAACAGACGGCTGCCAGGTTCACCCAGCCTTAAGCTGGTACTGGATTTTTTCAGGGATTTTATGTAATGCGGCACGGGCAAAATACTGACCACATTAACCCAAAAATCATGAGCTGAAGGTCTGTAAAAGTTATGGTCACTAACACCATATTCCCTATACGCCACTTGGCGGGACGGGGGCTCTTTACTTTTTAAAAATACTTTTATCTGTTTTAATATTGTTCCACTTGTCTTTACTTTACACTGAGGTTGTGTCTTTTTCGTTGTTGTTACCATTACCTCTGTCTTTTGCTATTAAGGCCGAGTCCCTTATTTTTGCTTTCTTTCACTATAATGTTTAACATTCTGTAACTCATTTTCACTCTTAGCGATTAAGACTGTATCATCAGCATACCTTAGATTATTTATATTATGACCTCCTATTGTTATTCCAATCATGCCCCTTATGGATCTTAAAATAATCTCACTATAAATATTAAACAAATCTGATGACAGCACACAACCTTGTCTAACACCCTGTTTTATTTGTTGAAATATTCCCAATTTTTCCACTTCTTATGGCCGCTGTTCGTTGCCAGTACATGTTCTTTATTATTCTTAGATCTTGCTGTCTATGTTTATGTTTTCTTAATTTTGATTATTTCTTGGTGCTTTACTTTGTCAAATGCTTTGCAATAATCTATGAAACATAGGTATAGATCTGTTTTCACCTCTATGGCTCTTTCTACTAAAGATCTTATGATGTATGTGGCATTGCATGTTCCTTTATCGCTAACAAAAACCATACTGTTCTTCACTAATTTCTGGACTGATTTTGTTTCGCACTCTTCGCATGATGATTCTTAGTAATATCTTAGTCATGTGACTCATAAGGCTTATTGTGCGATGATCATCGCATTCAATCGCACCCGATTTCTTTGGTAAGGCTATGAATATTGATTTTAGCAGGACGCCTGGTATATATATCCGGTGTTGTAGACGTTATTCAATATTTTTGTTATTAATTCAAATCCAAAATCACCCACGGCTTCAATCTCTTCTTTAGTTATATTATCTGGTCCAGGAACATTTCCTGCTTTCATATTACGCAAGGCGTCTTCCACTTCTTCTTTGAGTATCTCTGGTCCTTCTCCATTATCCTTAATATTTACTTCAGTTCGTTCATCATTATAAAGATCTTAAATGTATTCTGTCCATCGTTCCCTTATGCTTTCTTGTTCAATCAACAGTTTTCCTTCCTTTGATCTTAAACATCCAGTTTTTTATTGCATTTTTCTTAAGGTTAATTCTTCAATTTGTTTGCATATAGCTTTGGCATCTCCTTTTTGTTGTTGCATTTCAATCTCTTTGCATCTCTGTTTTAGCCATGTTTCTTTTGCTTCATTGCATTTTATTACAATATCTTTATTTAATCTCTTATACTCATCTTTATTTTGTTTATTTCTTCTTCTTGTATCCATTAGCTGCAAATGTCATCTGTCATACATTAATTATCATGAAAAATGGGCATATTCTGGTATACAATTAGTACATATTTAAAACACTTGCTTCGCATCTGATGATCAGATTGCCCCCCTGCTGCGAAGCTTTGTATAAAGAGTTTCCTATTACTTATATATCATCATCAAGTACCGGGCCTGCTGGCGTAGGTGATCATGTCTCTCCACAAATTTCGGTTATTTATCATTTTTGTTGTTGACCTTCTGCCCAGCCATTCTCTTAAGCTGTCTGTTATTTTTTCTCTTCGCCTTCCTCTATCTCTTCGTCTCTCAATTTTTCCAGCTGTTACAATATATTTCAGCTGTTCTCTTCTCATTACATGGCCAAAAAAATGATGATTGTTTCTTCCTAATATTGGAAATTAGCTCTTTTTTGCTTTGGCCTCTTTCAGAACATTTTCATTACTCTTCTTAGCTGTCCATGGTATTCTCAACATTCTTCTTTATAACCACAACTCTACAGCCTCCAGTAATTTTCTTGTCTGTTGTCCTATTGTCCATGACTCACATCCATATGTTAAGACTGGCTCTACATAACATTTAAGTACTCATTTTCTTGTTTCGATTGTCAAAAATGGATTTGCATATTATCTTCCTAATTTTTGGAAAGCTGCTATTGTCTGAGCCATTCTGCATCTCACCTCTTTTGTACATCTTCCGCATGAGGTCAACAAAGTTCCCAAATATTAAATTTTTTAACCTGTTTTTAATATTGTTCCACTTGTTTTTATTTTTCACTGAGGTGATGTCTTTTTCTTGTTGTTGTCATTACTTCTGTCTTTGCTATTAAGGCTGAGTCCTTAATTTTTGCTTTCTTATTTTATATATATATATATAATGTAGGACCATGGTAAAGATGGTGTAAAGTAAGGGTAGAGATATCACATATAAATGTATGTGTAGCTTTACAGATTAAATTAAAGGGATACCAAAAGTGTTTGAGTTATGGAGTCTTGTTCAGGGAAAGTAGTTGATTAATCCAGACTGAGCTGCCAAGATTTAGGACAAATTTGTACTTATCTATTCTCAAAGTGGCCACCTCTGCTTTAACATGCGATTTATGTGCAGTTTTGTCCCTTTCTAAATAAATATTTATTATTTGGGGTAGCGAATTAGCATTGCTCCTTAACACATTTACTTCCAGTGTAAAGGTGCTGTGTCATAAGGGTAAAGGTTCATTCTCGTTTGAGCCGCCATTTTTTTTTTTTTTTTTTTTTCATTTTCTGTTATTTTCCCAGTGTTATTAAAATACGGGTGTTCCTGTGCCTTTTATGTCAATCGCAGCCCGAACTCCGTGCGCGCTCCTTTCTAGTCCAAGAAAGCCTTGCATCCTCATCTGTTATGTTGATACTAGGCAATATAATTCACACATTTTAAGAAAGAAGAAACAATTATGATATTATCATATAACAATGATCTTGTGACATTATGAGCACAGCTGTACAGAATGGTAGATTACTTCTCATTTCTAGATCTAACTTTAGGTGCTGTCCTGTTTCCGCAGTATCGTGATCTACCACAAGCTGGGATGTCTGCGCCTTTCGATTCATAACTTTCCATTTTAACTCATCTTTAGCGCCGCGTTGACTGCCCTCCTCGATCCCCACGCGCTTGGCGAGAATAGATAGTCTATCTCAAGAGGCTACTACCGGAACACTACCGGACAGTAAAGTAAGATCTAGAGCAGTTATTGCCGGTGATATTTAAGCACTCTGTCAGCTATGAGTCACTGATCACTTTCAGTCCACATGTTGTCGCCTTGGCCATCTGGAAAGAGGATTTGCGTAAAACCGTTTTACCAGTAGTGTTTCTGTACACATTTGTGTGTTTCTGTACACATTTGTGTGTTTCTGTACACATTTGTGTGTTTCTGTACACATTTGTGTTCTATTCATTTTTTTGGTACACTTCTTCGGGTCTTCCTAACAGCTTGGCGTGGATGTCCGTTTCTGTTGACCAGTGTTCCTTCTCCCGCGAATCATAGGAGGAAGAGGTATGTATTACAGCACTCAGATAAAATGACAAATAAACAACAACAGAAAAAAAAAACAAAGAACAATATATGGTCAGAAGCAGGATCGACCCGTACACCCTGGCACTGCGCCTTGCCTTGCTACAACTGCCTGATCATATTACAGACATGTAGAATGTTTTCGGCTCTCTGTCACATGTCCACTCACATGTAAGGGAATGTAAGTGGCAGTGTTCCCTAGCGTTTGGCTTTTCGTGGCAAGGCGCTGTGCCACTGAGTACGGGTTCGATCCTGCTTCGGTCCATATATTGTTCTTTGTTTTTTTTCTGTTGTTGATTATTTGTCTTTTTTTTCCGAGTGCTATAAACATACCTCTTCCTCTGAATTCTTCTTCTTCCTCTTTCCTTCCTCATCTGCCTTTCAGTGTCTAGGGGAGATATAATTTGCGGTCTTTTGCTCTTCTGTTCGCCTCAGGCTGCTGTTATGTTTATGTTTCCTAGTGCTTCTAATATTCCATCGACCCATCTTTTTCGTGGTCGACCCTTGGGTCTGGTGTTCTTACAACGTTTGTTGAAGGCTCGTTGTGTTGTGTTTTGTTCTTTCTGCCTTGTCACGTGGCCATACCATTTTATCTGTTGTTTCCTTATATATTCTATGGCGGGGGGCTATTCCTAGCTTTTTTCTCAGTTCATCATTTCTGATCTTATCTATCAGACTGTTTCCTGTCATTCGTCTAACACATTTAATCTCTGTGGAGGTTATTTTCTTATTGTTCTTGCATCTAGAGTCCAGGTCTGGTATTGGTAGCACAACGTTGGGATGAAGATTGTATTGTATAGTGCTCGTTTTGCCTCCAGAGTTATTTCCTTGTTGGACAATAGTGGTGATAACTGTCCGATGATTTGACAAGCTTTGTTACATCTTGATTCTATCTCTGCTGTTTGAGAATTATCGTGTGTCATTAGACTTCTAGGTATTTGAATTCCTCTACTTGTTTTAGTTGTCTGCCTTCTATAGTTATGTTGATGTTCTGATTTTTTTTGGCGACATTCGTGACTTATGTTTTGTTGATGTTGATTTTCATGTTGTATTTTGTGCCTGAAATGTTGAGTTTGTTTAAGTGTTCTTGTAGGTCTTCTATTGTTTCATGTATTAGTGCCTGATCGTCTGCAAATAAAAGCTCGTTGATCTCCTCTGTCTCTGATGGGTTGGCTAGCTTGCATATATGGTCCATGTATGTAATAAACAGTAGGGGGATAGTACGCATCCCTGTCTTACACCTGATCTAACTTCGAAGTGGTCTGTGTAGCCTGCTGCTGTTCTGACCCTGCAGCTGCTGTTGACGTAGATACTTTTAATAAGGTTGGTTAGATGTTGGCTTACTCCGTATGTTGTTAGTATCTCCCACAGTTGTTCTCTGTTTACTCTGTCGAATGCTTTTTCCTGGTCAATGAAGGCTATGTATAGGTTTTGATTGTGTTCTGTCCTTTTTTCTGCAAGCTGTTTTAGTGTGAATAGTGCGTCGGTACATCTTCTGTTTTTTCTTAACCCCATTTGAGAATCGCTTAACTGTAGTTTTATTATTGATCTCAGCCTTTTTTCCCAAGATTTTGGCGTATAGCTTTCCTACATGGCTGAGAAGAGATATACCTCTATATTGATTGCAGTCTCTTTTGCTACCTTTCTTTTTCCATATTGGTATGATGATTGCCTGTTGCCAGTCTTCTAGGGCTTGTTGTTGGTGCCATGCTGCACTTAATATTCTGTACAGCCATTGCATTCCTGTTTCTCCTGCTGCTGCTATTATTTCTATTGGTATGTTATCTATCCCCGGTGCTTTGTTCCTTGGTGCATATTTGATTACTTCTTCGATTTCCTCTTTCATGATGTTGGGTTCAGTATTTGTGAGTTCTAGCGTAGTTTTTGTTGTCTTGTTGGTAGTTGGTATGTTTAACAGGTCTTCAAAATATTCTTTCCATCTCTGTTGCATACATTGGTTATTTGATACTGGCTGTCCGTCTTTGTCATTTATCAGCTCAGTAGGATCATGATTTTATTTTCTCGCTCTTGTGGCTTTTACTGCTTTGTAGAAATCTCTTGTGGCTGTCTTGAAGTCCCTGCTCATGTTTTGTCCGAATTCTGTCCAATTCTTTTGCTTAGCTTCTTTGATCAACATTTTAACTCTTTTTCGAACTAAGGCATATTTTTCATATTTTTTTGGTTCTTGTTCTCCCTCCAATTTTTAAACAGTTTCTTCTTTTCTTGAATTGCTTCTCTGATTGTTTCGTTCCACCACGGGGTGCTCTTTTTCCCGTCTCTTGTTCTTAGCTTCGTTCCACAAACTGTTTTTGAGATGTTGGTTACTGTTTCCTTAAATTGTTTCCACTCTTCTTCTACTGTGCATACTTCGTTAGGGTTTTTCTTGAATTCCTCTGTTAGTTTTTCTTCTATGGTTTTCCTTTTTTCTTGATCTTTTAATTGTTTAATTTTTATTGTCTGTTCTTTTCGCTTCTTTTGTTTGTTTTCGTATATTCTCTTTATTTTTGGCTGTCTTAGTGTGATCATAACCATCTTGTGATGTCTGTAATATTTTGGATTATTCTACTGTCGGTTACTCTTTTCTTGTTCTGTTTACTTGTTAGTATAAAATCTATCTGGCTTCTGCATGTTGTGTCATTCCATTTGCACCAGGTGTATACTTGCGACTCTCTGTGTTTGAAGAATGTGTTGGTGATAAATAAATCGTTTTGATTGCATAGATAGCAGCAGTCTGCTTCCGTTTTCGTTATTTCAGCCGTTTTATCACCAAAGGGTCCTAAGATATCACTGTTGCGTTTCCCAAGCCTTCCATTAAAATCTCCCATCACTAACATGTCGTCGCTTTTGTCAATATTGTTAATGATTTCATTCAGTGTGTCGTAGAATTCTTCGCTGTCTCTTTTATTGTTGTTGCATGGTGCATAGATTTGAATGTAATTTGTTTTTCGATCGTCTTCTAGTAGTTTAATTCCTCTGAATTGATTCGCTGATTATCGCCTCGGAAGTTTCCCTCTATAATAATATTCATTCATTTATTATTATTTGTCTCCTGAGGGAATGGGACTAGTTTTAGGCTGTACAAGAGGTCGTTTAGTCTCTTATATCCTGTTCTAAGGTAGGGTAGGATAACTTGTTCTATTTTTCATTTTTTTCCCCCTTTGGAATCTGAAGATATCTCACAAATCGAAGGCTTAATTGAAGGTTGTCTTGGCTTTTAAAAAAATGCTGGATATAGCTCTTTATTGTGTCTTTAAATTCAGTGTATTACAGTGCATGATAACAAATGCGTTTTCATGAAAACA
Organism: Megaustenia siamemsis; assembly: GCA_032433765.1. NCBI lineage: Eukaryota > Metazoa > Mollusca > Gastropoda > Stylommatophora > Ariophantidae > Megaustenia > Megaustenia siamemsis. The sequence goes on from JAVIAB010000117.1 coordinate 67,478,976, forward strand.
ATGAAATAACATCTCTCACATTCCATCCTTAACATTTCAAAGAAGAAAGAACATTTATTATTTATCTCTTTCGTTCACATATCTTCATTCTCAACAGTATAGCTTGTTTATTTTAGGATGAACATTGTTCATGAGAATTAAAATTCTTACATTCGTACATGGCCTCATTCCTGCAGGTCCATATTATATGTCTGTATTGTGATAGTAGTATAAGTAATTTTGTAAAGAGTTCTGTTCTTTCAAGATAGTGAGTTAGTGATAGCTGTCCTTATGTTCCATGATCTTCCTCGTAGCTTTGAGGAGTGTCTTCTTTTCTTGAAACGTCGTAGTTTGTCCTGTCTGTGTCCTATCCTGTGTTGGGGTGGGGAAAAAAAGGGGGGGGGGGGAAGCTATACTATTTTCTTGTAACTGAAACCATACTGTGGTCTCATGACGTCACTATCGAATGTTTTATAATTTATGGCTAAACGTCTAGAACGATAAAGAGCTGGACGTCCCGTGCGCACTCTCGCACGTCAGGAACACTTGGTAGTTGAAACTGACAGAAGTGGGCTATAGGTATGGCCGTTGCCGTGGTAACATTGTCATCGTGCAAAACGAACTGGACTACTATGGACAAGAGGTCGGGTTCGATCCTGATCAACGACTTCCGGGTTCACCCAGCTTTATATAGGTACTGGATTTTTGTGGACAAGAAAAATGGCACAGGCGTAATGCTGACCACATTAACCCCCAATAAATAATGTGTGGAAGGTTGTAAAGTATGGAGAGTTTCACAATAATTCTTATACATACCACGTAACGTGGTGGGGATCTGTTTTCCTGTCTCTTTTTAATAATCTCTCTGGGCTGTCTTTCTCAAGGCTGTCTCTCGCTCTCTGCTTTCTTTCTCGGGGCAATCTTTCTTTGGGGTCTCTTTCTCGGGGCATTCTTTCTCTGTGCTCTCTTTCTCCTATGTATTCTATCTCAAGGTTAATTGGTTCTCAACGCCATTCAAATCTATTATTATCGACATCTGTGTACGCTGATGACGAAGAAGAAGAAGCAGGCGGAGAAAAAGAAAAAGAAGAAGAATGCACTGGTGTATATATATATATATAATGTAACATAACAGTAACATAAAAGAAGTGAGAAAGATAGTTCATCGGTGCTATATAGAACAATTTCTCACCTATGGAAACGAGTCACGGACAGTAGACAAACAAATGAAAAGACGATTAGAGGCCACAGAGATGGGATTTCTCAGAAAAATGTCGAGAGTTACCTGGACAGCTAAAAAGACCAATGAGGAAATTCTCAAAGAAGACAACACAAAAAGATAGCTCCTAAAAAACATCAGAAAGAAACAATCAACATTTTTCTGGCACATCATGAGAAGAGGAAGTTTGGAATACTTTACAACTGGCAAAATACAGGGAAAGAGAAATCGCGGATAACAAAGAGAAAAGATACTAGATAGTTTGGCTTTATGGCATGGAAAACAGTCAACGAACAGGATTGATACAGTGCACTGTGGGTAGAAGATAGTGGAAGGACATGATCGCCTGCGTCAACCTGTATGGCACATGATGATGAACATAACAGCACAACATAGTTCATACTATGGCAAGAGTATGTCAAATTATAACTATTCATTGCCATAAGAGTCAAACTAGTTCTCATAAATTCCACGACTGAGGTGTTAATCACTATTCTAGACAAGGACCCGCTACTCTCGTCACTTTCTGGATATTTGCCCAATAGCCCGATGACCTTAACGAAAAGTCTGTCTTTGTTATGGCGCTAACCAAACTGTTACTGCCAGACTCAGATTGGAAGATCGATGGCCATTGCACTACGCCTCGTGCTCTTCCAGCTGGAGGAGAAGACAGGGCAGAAGCCCCTAATTCTCCCCCCAACCAGCCCTCGCCCAGCCCTCATCCCCAAAACCAGCTGTGCACACGTTAACGAGCAAACATGTGAAGTCACCACTCTCAGAGACACGTGACATAATGATCGATTCCCATTGGTTGCCATTCAACAGCATCACCCCCCCCCCCCCTTGGGCGTCTGTCAAGTTGATTCTCACAAGCCAGGCTACTGGACCGGGTTTTTCGTTTCGTTTCTTTTCTGTTCTTTTTATTTTAAAGGAAGGGCTCGAGAATAGAGAAACACGTTGTCCTTAGATACAGACAGACATACATGCAGATAGACATTCAGACAGATTTACAGATAGATAGACATACAGATAAACAGATAGACAAACAGGCAAACAGAAACAAATAGACATAATTATAGATAGACAGACATACATTCAGACAGACATACAGATAGACACACAGGTAGAAATACATACATGTACATAGACAGACATACATCCAGACAGACATACAAATAGACTAACAGACATTCAGATTGATATACATGCAGATAGATAGGCAGACATACATACAGATATACGGATATACAGATAGACATAAACAGACAGCCATAAAGACAGACCGATATACAAATAGATAGTTTGACAGACAGACATAATACCGATAGACAGATAGACAGATTATAAATATATTTATATATTATGTATGTATATATATATATATATATATATATGTGTGTGTGTGTGTGTGTGTGTGTGTGTGTGTGTATACTAAGTATAGACTAAGACTAATGGATATAGGTAGATAGACATACATCATTATCGAGTACAATCTCCGCATCGAAGGTTGGCTACCATGGAGCGCCATTCCGCTCTGTCTCTTGTTTTGATGCAGGTTGTCATAGGCTGACTTGTCCATCTTTTGATGTTACTCGTCCATGTTAGTCTTGGTCTGCCTCTGTCTCTTTTACCCTGTATTTAACCTTCCAAGATTACTTTTAGTATGCTATTGTGTCTTTTAACATGCCTCAAAAATCTCTTTTGTCTTCTTTGAATTGTATTTAGTTGTTCTCTTTTCATTTTTAGTTTTAAAACTTCATCGTATGATTTCTTTTCTTTCCATCCAATTCTACCTAATCTTCTATATATCCACCTTTCAAAGGCTTCAATTGTATGTTCTGTTTTCTTGTCTAATGTCCATGTTTCTGCACCATACAGGAATATTGAGAAGATATAACATTTTGCTATTCTTAGTTTTAGCCCTGGTGTTATTTGTTTTGTTGTTAGTATACTTTTCATGGCATTATAATTACATTTTGCCATTCCTATTCTTTTGTTTATTTCAGTTTACATTTTCCATCACTGGTTATAGTATGTCCAAGGTAGTTGTAGTTCTGAACTGTCTTCATGTCTATTCCTTCAATTTTGATATCCACTTGTGAGTTTTGAGTATCTTCTTTGTATATGATCATATTTTTAGTCTTTTTGATGTTCATATCTAGTCCATATTTTTTTTGCTTGTCATGTTTATTTCATTAAGTAATTGTTGTAGGTCTTTAGGATTTTCTGCTAGTAGTACAGTATCATCAGCATATCTTAGGTTATTGATTATCTTTCCATTAATGTTTAGGCCTGGCATCTCTATGATGTTTTTAAAGATTTGTTCAGTGTATAAATTGAACAAGTTTGGTGATATGATGCATTATTGTCTTACTCCTCTATCAAATCAATAGGTTTAGAGTTCTCTTTTTTTCTTAGATGGTATTTGTTATCCAATTTTGTTCTTTTCTTTTTTGGGGGGTAAGGTGTCACAGGTTTCTTGTCTGCTTTTCTTTCTGCATTGCCATTTGGTTGTAAATTTTTCTTCAGGATTTTCTCTTCTGTATTGCTCAGTCCCTTCTTCTAGCAGCTTCTGATATATGTGCTTTACTTGTATTGTACAAGTATCTTTAAGATCTTTTTGATTTAAAGCTGTTATATCTATTGGTATTGATGAATTAGTCTTTTGGTTTGTTTCTCCTTAGATTGGTTTTCATTTTAATCATTACAGGATTGTGATCTGAATTAATATCTGCTCTTGGATACGTTTTGGCTTTCTTGACGCTGTTACGGAACCTATCTTTTATGTAGTCTCTTTGATTCCTCTTCTTATCTCCGTGGCTTTTCCACGTGTATCCTTTTCTCTTGCTCAAAGTAGGTGTTACATATTTAAAAACATAGCCTGTTTTCTTCACAGAATTGTATTAATCTTTCTCCTCTGCAATTTCTTTTTCCTAAACCATGATTCCTATGTCTTATAACTACGTCACCCGTTACAAACAAGATATCCGAAGATTTCATTTGCTTTATAACTTTATTTAGAAGTTCATAGTATGCCTCTATTTGTTCATCTGTGTAGTCTTGAGTAGGTGCATATGTCTGTATTATTGCTATGTTAAATGGTTTTGCCTTCATTTTTAATAGTTTAATCCTAACATATATACATAATATAGATAGGGAACAGGCAAATAGTTGCAGTACTGCGGTAAAGCTGGTAGCAAGGAGCAACTGATGGAGTGTAACGTACTATACCATAGATAGACAGGCAGGCGTAGATTGGCAGGTTGACAGACAGGTATAGAAATAGAGAGGCAGACAGATAGGCAGGCATAGAAATAGAGAGGCAGACAGACAGGCAGGCATAGAAATAGAGAGGCAGATAGATATACAGGCATAGAAATAGAGAGGCAGATAGATATACAGGCATAGAAATGGAGAGGCAGACAGGCAGGCAGGCATAGAAATAGAGAGGCAGATAGATATACAGGCATAGAAATAGATAGACAGATAGACATACATAGATACAGACATACAGACATACAGACAGTAAGACCACAAATTAAGCTGTTAACTAGGCAGACATATGAGCTGACACAAAGATAGATAGACGTAGACAGATATGAATACATAATCACAAATAAATAGAGAGATAACGATGGACAGAAATACCGAGGATAGACAGACACCCGGATGATTGGATTGGTAAGCAGATATTGACAGACAGACGGAGACATACGGATGAGAATAGATGGAAACGTTTGGACCATCTTTATAAAACGGCAGGTCTAGTAACCTCGACCACAAGTCTCCATCTTTATAAAACGGCAGGTCTAGTAACCTCGACCACAAGTCTCCATCTTTATAAAACGGCAGGTCTAGTAACCTCGACCACAAGTCTCCATCTTTATAAAACGGCAGGTCTAGTAACCTCGACCACAAGTCTCCCATTTTTTCAAATAAAAACTACACATGTTAACCTGTCAAAAATGACGTACAACTGGGGCACACTATATTTAGAAAGTCATGGTGCCCTTTTGTCCTGTCCTCACGTACTGAGAAGTTCCCTTAGACCAATCCAGGACAGGTGTGAGATGCTGAACACGTCACCCACGAATTAAGGTGTTGCTCACGTTAATCTGTACCAGATATGTTCCGACCACATTTACAGATGTGACTAAGCTGTATTCCAGATTTATCAGGGTATATCGCTTGGTTATTGATCCAAGTGCCTATTAATGGGCCTTTAACTCAATTTGCGTAGGAGTCAGTTGAATCTTCGTCCAGCCAGGCCTGGAACTAAGTATATCAGTGGTGGTCAACGTACGGCCCGAGAGCCAGAATCGGCCTGCCAGTCTATTTTCCTGGCCCTTGTGTTTCTTCTTCTTTTCTTCATCATTTGTCTGTCAGCGTCGAGGGAGACATAATTTGTAGTCTTTTGCTCTTCTGTTTGCTTCTGTTATGTTTCCTAGTGTTTCTAATATTCAGTCAATTCATCTTTTTCGTGGTCGGTCCTTGGGTCCGCATTTGCCGTCATATTAGACTAGACAATTGAAGTGATAGATAACTTTAGTCAATAATTAACTTTATAAGGCCAATAGTTAACTTTATTAGGGATATGAATAAATTATTTAATTTTACGGAAGATATATATTAGCATTGTGCGTAAAGGCACCACAACTGGTGATGAGATTTTCAAAGCGTTGGAATTCGCTCTTTAAGATTTTGGATTAAACTGGAGCAGTCTTTGTGGAGTGACAACAGACGGAGTACCAGCTTTGATTGGGTCAAAAGTCAGGCCTGGATGGAAAAATAAAATCCCACTCATCATATATGGGATTAGGTCATCTCGGCGTTTCATACAAACATTGTATTATTCACAATGAAAATCTGTGCGACAAAACGTTTAAAGTTCGTGCCAATATGCCAGTCGTGTTATCGTGTGTGAATTTTATAAAGGCAAATGGGCTCAACCATCGTCGATTCCAAGAATTCCTTCATGACGCCGATTCAGAGTATCGCATTCCTCTTTACTATTGTGAAGTTCGCTGGTTAAGTGGAGGGGAATTGCTGAAAATATTTTATGACATACGTGCTGAAGTAGAACGTTTTATGGACACGAAAGGAGGTCCGGTCAAAGAAATTTCGGATCCTTACAGGATCTGACAGACAGCGTGTTTTTGGTTGACATGACCTAACATTTTAATGGCCTTAGTCTCAAGTTACAAACACAAGGACAACTGGTACACAAACTTTTCGGATATATAAAATCTTCCCAGAAAAAAAAATAACTGAAATTGTAGGAGAGTAACCTGCGATAAGGAAATACGATTTTGTTGTTTTTGGTAAGGCTTGGAGAACATAATATATCTCTTATTAATTTCATCAGCTATGCTTTCGTGATTATCGATATTTACTGCCAGTTCGTTGAGCATTTCAAAGATTTTGCTGCACAACAAACAATGTTAGGGTGTTTCTCAACACTATTTGATATCGATGTAAATGCTTAGAGTGTTTCTCAACACTATTTGATATCGATGTAAATGCTTAGAGTGTTTCTCAACACTATTTGATATCGATGTAAATGCTTAGAGTGTTTCTCAACACTATTTGATATCGATGTAAATGCTTCTCGGGCAGAGATAAAATGGAATTCTCGAATGGAATATCGAATTCTAAGAACAAAATTATTATGAAATCTATGTGGAGGGACTTAAAGACACTGAACACCTATACATCGTATCTCCGACGTGAACAATATCCAATGATCACTTCAAATGCTCAAGAAGTTACTTCATTTTTTGGCAGCACTTATATTTGTGAACAATTTTTTTTCAAAACTTAAGTGGACTAAATAAAAAGCAAGAAATCGATTGACTGAGTTAAATGTAGAAAACATACTATGCATTGCTGTTAGTCAAATACCACCAAACATGGACAATCTTGAGTATGAAGTTCAGGAACAATCCTCTCATCAGACATGTCAGCTTTCTTTTTATAATTTATTTGGTTAATTTTCTCCTCCCCCTCCTTTTCTGTCTCACCCCGCTCCCTTTCATTCCACTCTCTTACATTACAATTATCGCTTGTGAATGAAAATTAGATAATTGACATAATAGCTTCATTGGGTGATAGTATCTGGCTCTCCGTGTCTTCAAAGTTTACAGATCTGGTCAGCAGGTAATAAAAGGTTTCCGCCCACGAGTTATATTGATGTTCGACATAACCGCTGCTATCCATGTTGGCACGGTAATGTCACTCCAGAATTCATCACCGCTAACTGTTTACTGGGACATACTATAACCAGTGATGGAAAATGTACATCTGAAATAAACAAAAGAATAGGAATGGCAAAAAGTAATTCTAATGCCATGAAAAGCATACTAACATCAAAACAAATAACACCAGGGCTAAAACTAAGAATAACAAAATGTTACATCTTCTCAGTATTCCTGTATGGTGCAGAAACATGGACATTAGATATGAAAACAGAACAGAAAATTGAAGCCTTTGAAATGTGGATTTATGGAAGAATAGGTAGAATTGGATGGAAAGAGAAGAAAACAAACGATGAAGTTTTAAAACAACTAAAAATGAAAAGAGAACTACTAAACACAATTAGAACAAGACAAATGAAGATTTTGGGGCATGTTAAAATACACAACAGCCTAATAAAAGTAATATTGGAAAGGAAAATACAAGGTAAAAGAGGCACAGGCAGACCAAGACTAACATGGACGAGTAACATCAAAAGATGGACAAGTCAGCCTATGACAATCTGCACAATCAAAGCAAGAGACAGTGTGGAATGGCGCTCCATGGTAGCCAACCTTCAATGCGGAGACGGCACTCAATGAATGAACTGTTTACTGTTTGCGCCCCTAAATTCTCAGCTCTAAGCTCCAGGGGTAAAACCTTATACTTAAACACAAGTGTTCGTCACGTTCTACCCCACAGTCCCTTGCTTCTGACAAAGCTACAGCTTGCCAAGTCGTCTCAAGTTCTGTACAGTACAGTTCTGTTTTCATAACGGCCACAATGACAACAACAAAATTATAAAATAAATAAAACGCCACACGAGAAGGGCGAAGAACCAGAGCAGAAGGGAGAATAGCCAGAGGCAGACCCAGTTTATGATGGACCGAAAACATCAAAGAAACGCTGGCAATGGTTAAAGCCGCCAGAATGACGAGAACCAGAACATTTCCCTCGACACCCGGAGGGGTACAAAAGGAAGTGAAGAGGAAGAAGAAGAAGGAGAAGAAGAAAAATAATAAGGAGAAGATGACGAAAAAGAAGGCTGCAACATATTTCTATAATCTTTCTGTCTCGTCAAGGAAAAAAATCACTGGATCAGATCTGATTGGCCTTCGGATAGGTCATCAGAGCTGGCTCCAGTCATTCTTTGTTTTCCTAGAAGAAAAATCAGGTACTCATTGAAGGTTGGGTGAACCAAATACCAACAATATAACAGACATATATGAAGGCTGTACTACCGCAGCTATCGCACAGAGGAGGGAATGACTTACTGATTTCGAATTGAAACAGGAGTCAAACCGGGATATCACCATTGCTGTTTGGAATTACCACCTTATCATCCATGGCGGAAAAACAAGAGGACTTGGATCAACCGGGGTAAAACAAAAATAATGAAAAATAACAAAACCCCATAAGGCACTGTGTATCTCAATCGCCAGGCATTGGAAAGAGAAGGCCACTATTTAATATATCTTGGTAGTAATGTATATTCTCTTCTTTTCTTCTTCCTCTTTCCTTCCTCATTTGCCTTTCAGCGTCGAGGGGAGATATAATTTGCGGTCTTTTGATCTTCTGTTCGCCTCTGCTGTTGCTATGTTTCCTAGTGCTTCTAATATTCCAACGATACAACTTTTTTTGTGGTTGGCTCTTGGGTCTGGTATTCTCACATCGTTTATAGAGTGCTCGTTGTGTTGTGTTTTGATCTTTCTGCCTTGTCACGTGGCCAAACCATTTTATCTGTTGTTTCCTTATATATTCTGTGGCGGGGGCCTTTCCTAGCTTTTTTCTCAGTTCTTCATTTCTGATCTTATTTATTAGACTGTTTCCTGTCATTCGTCTGACACATTCAATCTTAGTAGAGGTTACTTTTCTTATTGTTCTTGCATCTAGGGTCCAGGTCAGGCATTGGTAGCACAATGTTGGAATGAAGATTGTATTGTATAGTGCTCATTTTGCCCCCAGAGTTATTTCTTTGTTGGACAATAGTGTTGATAACTGTCCAATGATTATTTGACAAGCTTTGTAATGTAGATCAGGAAGGTCAAACAAAGAACTGGATTAGAAGCAAGATTGTAAACGCAGCAACGAATAAAAAAAAAAAAATGGACAAAATATGGAAATCAAAAGTTCAAAGCAAGAAAACCAAAACTTAGAATATTCAGGAAAGAAAGGTGGAAAGGGGGGGGGGGGGAAAGGGGATGAGATTAGGAGGGGGGGGGGGCAACACCCAAATAATTGCATACATCGCTACTGTAAAGCTGGTAGCAGGATCATGTAGTGTCGTGTAACTTATCTTTTGTTTCATCATTTCATCTAGCACATCTCTTTTTGTTTGATCATTTCATCTAGCACATCTCTTTTTGTTTCATCATTTCATCTAGCACATCTCTTTTTGTTTCATCATTTCATCTAGCACATCTCTTTTGTTTCATCATATCATCTAGCACATCTCTTTTTGTTTCATCATATCATCTAACACATCTCTTTTTGTTTCATCATATCATCTAGCACATCTCTTTTTGTTTGATCATTTCATCTAGCACATCTCTTTTTGTTTGATCATTTCATCTAGCACATCTCTTTTTGTTTCATCATATCATCTAGCACATCTCTTTTGTTTCATCATTTCATCTAGCACATCTCTTTTTGTTTGATCATTTCATCTAGCACATCTCTTTTTGTTTCATCATTTCATCTAGCACATCTCTTTTTGTTTCATCATTTCATCTAGCACATCTCTTTTTGTTTGATCATTTCATCTAGCACATCTCTTTTTGTTTCATCATTTCATCTAGCACATCTCTTTTTGTTTCATCATTTCATCTAGCACATCTCTTTTTGTTTCATCATTTCATCTAGCACATCTCTTTTTGTTTCATCATTTCATCTAGCACATCTCTTTTTGTTTGATCATTTCATCTAGCACATCTCTTTTTGTTTCATCATTTCATCTAGCACATCTCTTTTTGTTTCATCATTTCATCTAGCACATCTCTTTTGTTTGATCATTTCATCTAGCACATCTCTTTTTGTTTCATCATTTCATCTAGCACATCTCTTTTTGTTTGATCATTTCATCTAGCACATCTCTTTTGTTTGATCATTTCATCTAGCACATCTCTTTTTGTTTCATCATTTCATCTAGCACATCTCTTTTTGTTTCATCATTTCATCTAGCACATCTCTTTTTGTTTGATCATTTCATCTAGCACATCTCTTTTTGTTTCATCATTTCATCTAGCACATCTCTTTTGTTTCATCATTTCATCTAACACATCTCTTTTTGTTTCATCATTTCATCTAGCACATCTCTTTTTGTTTCATCATTTCATCTAGCACATCTCTTTTTGTTTGATCATTTTATCTAGCACATCTCTTTTTGTTTGATCATTTCATCTAGCACATCTCTTTTTGTTTCATCATTTCATCTAGCACATTTCTTTTTGTTTCATCATATCATCTAACACATCTCTTTTTGTTTCATCATTTCATCTAACACATCTCTTTTTGTTTCATCATTTTATCTACCACATCTCTTTTTGTTTCATCATTTCATCTACCACACCTCTTTTTGTTTCATCATATCATCTAACACATCTCTTTTGTTTCATCATTTCATCTAATACATCTCTTTTTGTTTCATCATTTCATCTAGCACATCTCTTTTTGTTTCATCATTTCATCTAACACATCTCTTTTTGTTTCATCATTTTATCTGGCACATCTCTTTGAATCGAAATAGAATAAGTGAAACTATAAATTATAGTTCTAGAATCTGATGTTCATCACTAAGTACCGTCTCCGCATCGAAGGTTGGCTACCATGGAACGCCATTATGCTCTGTCTCTTGCTTTAATAGTGCAGGTTGTAATAGGTCGACTTGTCCATCTTTTCATGTTATTTGTCCATGTTAGTCTTGGTCTGCCTCTGTTACCTTGTATTTTCCTTAACAGTCTGCTGTGTCTTTTAACTTGCCCCAAAAAATCTCATTTGTCTTGTTTGAATTGTGTTTAGTAGTTCTCTTTTTATTTTTATTTGTTCTAAGATCTTATCATTTTTTTTATTTTTTTAAATTTCAATCCAATTTCTCCTATTCTTCTATAAATCCACATTTCAAAGGCTTAAATTTTCTGTTCAGTTTTCTTGTTTAATGTACATGTTTCTGTACCATACAGGAATGTTCAGAATTTCTACAACATCTCTACCATCGGTGTCTGTGAAACATGGTATTTGTGACGACACTTTTCATAACCTATGATCTATAACCTATGATCTATAACCTATGATCTATAACCTATGATCTATAACCTATGATCTATAACATATGATCTATAACCTATAACCTATGATCTATAACATAATCTATAACATATGATATATAACATATGATCTATAACCTATGATCTATAACATATGATCTTGCTTAAGTTCGCCCGATGACTAAAGTATTCTAGAGTATTCGTAGACTGTAGAATTCATCTTCGTCATCCGCCCTTAAAAGGACGTTAAGCGGACGTGTCTGCGTTGTGTTGTGGTTTGCAGTATAACTGTTATATTTCCACCTTTTGCCCAACACGTCTGACTTCAGCAAGAACATATGATCTATAACCTATGGTCTATAACCTATAATCTATAACCTATGATCTATAACCTATGATCTATAACCTATGATTTATAACCTAGCACGATTAGGGCGATGTGGTAGGTATCACGCCAGGTCGCCTTAACTTTGTACACAGCTCTACATACTATCACACAGCTCCACATACTATCACACAGCTGCACATACTATCATACAGCTTCACATATTATTACACAGCTCCACATACAATCACACAGCTCCACATATTATCACACAGCTCCACATACTATCACACAGCTCCGCATATTATCACACAGCTCTACATACTATCACACAGCTCCACATACTATCACACAGCTCCACATACTATCACACAGCTCCACATACTATCACATAATTCCGTATACTATCACACAGCTCCACATATTATCACACAGCTCTACATACTATCACACAGCTCCACATACTATAACACAGCTCCACATACTATCACACAGCTCCACATACTATCACACAGCTCCACATATTACACAGCTCCACATATCACACAGCTCCACATATTACACAGCTCCACATATCACACAGCTCCACATATTACACAGCTCCACATATCACACAGCTCCACATATCACACAGCTCCACATATCACACAGCTCCACACATCACGCAGCTCCACATATCACACAGCTCCACATATCACACAGCTCCACATATCACACAGCTCCACATATCACACAGCTCCACATATTACACAGCTCCACATATCACACAGCTCCACATATCACACAGCTCCACATATCACACAGCTCCACATATCACACAGCTCCACATATCACACAGCTCCACATATTACACAGCTCCACATATTACACAGCTCCACATATCACACAGCTCCACATATCACACAGCTCCACATATCACACAGCTCCACATATTACACAGCTCCACATATCACACAGCTCCACATATCACACAGCTCCACATATTACACAGCTCCACATATTACACTGCAGGTAAAATAAATAACTTTCCATGGGTGACGCTTTAAACAAACATCAAGAAATAAACAAAAAAGCGATTAAAAAAAAAAGTGAACGACGGCGCTGGATAGGATACACACTGCGGAAGCCAACTGAGAGTATTACACAAGTGGCCTTTGTTAAAAACCCCCAAGGAAAAAGACAATAAGGAAGACCAAAATATTATTGGAGAGACAGATGGAAGCAAAGATGAAGATGATGGGGAAGACATGGCCTGATCTTAAAAGAATGTCAAGAAACAGAACGGATTGGAAAGAGTTTGTTGAAGATCTATGCTCCACAGGGAGTTGAAAGTGTTTGTTGAAGATCTATGCTCCACAGGGAGTTGAAAGTGTTTGTTGAAGATCTATGCTCCACAGGGAGTTGAAAGAGTTTGTTGAAGATCTATGCTCCACAGGGAGTTGAAAGTGTTTGTTGAAGATCTATGCTCCACAGGGAGTTGAAAGTGTTTGTTGAAGATCTATGCTCCACAGGGAGTTAAAAGTGTTTGTTGAAGATCTATGCTCCACAGGGAGTTAAAAGTGTTTGTTGAAGATCTATGCTCCACAGGGAGTTAAAAGTGTTTGTTGAAGATCTATGCTCCACAGGGAGTTAAAAGTGTTTGTTGAAGATCTATGCTCCACAGGGAGTTAAAAGGTAGAAAAATAAGAATTAAAGGGGAAAAAAAAAAACTATTTACTATTTCAATTTTTATTTAGTTTTTAGTATCCATCATCATCGAGTGCCGTCTCCGCAACGAAGGTTGGCTATCATGGAGCGCCATTCTGTTCTGTCTCTTGCTTTGATGGTGCAGGTTGTCATAGGCTGATTTGTCCATCTTTTGATGTTACTCGCCCATGTTAGTCTTGGTCTGTATCTGCCTCTTTTAGCTTGTATTTTCCCCTCCAGGATTACTTTCAGTAGGCTGTTGTGTCTTTTAACATGGCCCAAGAATCGCATTTGTCTTGTTTGAATTGTGTCTAGTAGTTCTCTTTCATTTTAGTTGTTTCAAGACTTCATCGTTTGTTTTATTTTCCTTCCATCCAATTCTATCTATTCTTCTATATATCCACATTTCAAAGGCTTCAATTCTCTGTTCTGTTTTCTTGTCTAATGTCCATGTTTCAGCACCATATAGGAATATTGAGAAGATGTAACATTTTGCTATTCTTAGTTTTAGCCCTGGTGTTATTTGTTTTGATGTTAGTATGTTCTTCAAGACATTAAGATTACTTTTTGCCATTCCTATTCTTTTGTTTATTTCAGATGTACATTTTCCATCACTGGTTATAGTATGTCCAGGGTAGTTGTAGTTATGAACTGTCTCCAGGCCTATTCCTTCAATTTTGATATCCACTTGTGGGTTTTGAGTATTTTCTTTGTTTATGATCATATTTTTAGTCTTTTTGATATTCATATCTAGTTAATATTTTTTGTTTGTCATGTTTATTTCATTAAGTAATTGTTGTAGATCTTTAGGATTTTCTGCTAGTAGTACAGTATCATCAGCATATCTTAGGTTATTGATTACCTTTCCATTAATTTGTAGGCCTGGCATCTCTGTGACGTATTTGTAATCTTGTAAGAGCAATAAAGATACAGTGATTAAATGTTCCGCCTTATATTGTTCCTGCCTGAAAAGCGTCGAGCAGGATAGAGTACCACTGCCCTTCACTTTTGAGCAACATCTACAATTACAGCATCATCATTGCGCTACTACAACTACGTGTTGGCACGGTTTTATTCCTCTCCTCTTTTTCTCACAGCCCTGAATCACCGACCTCTGACTTCATTTATTTTTATTTTTGAGCCGCAGGAAAAGAAATGGGAGAAAAAAAAATCCTAGTGAAGTTCTGAGGCACGAAGAAAGGTATTTCTCGGCAAAACTCCCCAAGCGAGATAGGGGAGTCAGTGGGAGATTAGTCAATAAATAGCTCGCGTGTGTGGATGTTAGCCCCGTGTGGCCCGCTACCATCTGGCAGCTCCGGCTGGCGAGAACCGACCGAGTGTAAACACGAGTGGCTGCCGAGCTGATCACATCCAATACGCCACTTGCTCTGCGCTACCCGCTCTTTCAGTCGCAAGCCAAACCAACCACCAGCCCGGGCCTGCCAGCTGATAATATTACAATCTGTTTGCCCTTATCGTCGACACTGATGCGTGTGTGTACGCCAGTGTGTTAGTCTGTGCCGTGCAAAGCTTGTGTTGTTCGCAACACTTGTGTTTTCTAACACCGTTATCCGACGAGTAACAAGAGCATTAACAGATACAAAGCAAGAAGGTTTCGGGTTTCTCTCGAATGGATTTATTATTTATTAGAAAAGTTTTACGATTGCCAGATGTTAAGGTCAATTACCAGTTCCTTTATCACAGATGAGGACACACCGAGTCGCGTCAATATATCCGCACTAATGGTCTAAACCTTAACAAGAATTGACAAATTGCGGGAACATCATGTGCTAATATTATTTATATATCGCTGCGTTTAACAGTGATTTTGATATGTAATAATTTTACACACGTTGGATTATGTTGAAGTATAGCATGGATAACGGCTATTGCTATAGAGTAAGTCTACACACGCTGGAAGTAAAAAAGACACCTGTCTGTACGGATTCTTACGATTGGATGGTTTCTTCGTCAGGGGTTAGTGTCTTAAGTTAAAGTGTGCCAAAAAGTAGTGCACGTGTATTGTATGACTGGAAACTTGGATCGGATTGTGTTTTCTTCTTCCATGTTCACCAATGTTGGGATTTATAGCAGAAGGTAATCTTCACCATTTCTATATAAACTTCACATCAGTAAATATTGACACTGCTACTAATGTTGATGCTTGGGCTGAGGGGCAACAATCAAATATTGTGCCAGATGGTTGCTATGGCCAGCGTGAAACTGGTGAGTGGTCGAAGTAATCTCCACGCTGGTTACCAACATCACCATCATCGTATTCGTGGAGCTGACCCGCTACAGCAGATCATGACTTTGGACAATAGTCTTCCCATACGATCCACAAGCTCCGACTACGACCCTGGAAGCGACTCTGCCAGGGACATGTCATCCCCACCGTCCCCGCGGGGTCAGAGAATCGTGACCATCATGGTCTACATGAAACTCCCACGAAAAAGAACAAGCGAAAATTAAGTGAACCTAAAAAAAGGGCGGACTTAACCGCCAAGACCCGTCGTCAGATTAGTCCAAACTCTATACGTGAACCTGCCAGCCACATAGGTGGTCAGGTCAAAAAGATGACCAATGGTCACAGTAAGCGGTCGTCATCAGGTAAATCTGCAAATAAGTCTGACAGTGTCAACGGGATTAAAAGGGATACATCTTCATCGTCGTCATCATCACTTAGTAACAATGATAACGACTATATCAAAGACAATCCACTTGTGCCATTGACAAATATCATCCCTCCGCCGTTTCTGTCACCAATGTTTGCAGGCGTTCCAGCATCCACCTTTGGCTACGTTCCGAGCATTTATCTCGCTGGCCGGACATTTCCACGTCAGGGCATCCACGCTTCATTCCCACCCATTCCTCTAAATCTGCAAAACGGTTATATAACCTCCACCGTAGGACCTCATTCATCATCAACATCATTATCAGTTCCCTCGGCAACATCGTCCTCCATGTATTCGCCTTCAGTGGCAAGGATGATAGGCTCAACAGCAGAAACGACATCATCAACATCTGAAATGCCTCAGTCAGAACCGATAACCAATTCAACCGTCCAGTCACCGTTATCTTCAACGCTCCTGCCCCATCTCCTATTCAGTTTTACATCTACAACCGTCCTGTCTCCACCGTCCGGGCAGCTCGAGAACTATCACAGCCAGTAATGACGATGACGACGATGAAGCATCATCCTCAAGAGCACCTTCTCCAGAAGATCTAAGCGTGGAGGCAAATTGTCTCGAAAACATCGCAAGAACTACAAAAACAGACCCGAGAACGACGTGTGGAAGCTAACGCCCGGGAGAGGACACGAGTCCACACAATCAGTGCCGCCTTTGATGCTTTACGTCGTGCTGTTCCTTCTTACCCCACAATCAAAAACTCTCAAAACTAGCCATCTTAAGAATTGCAAGCAGCTATATCCTAGCTCTTGCACGCCTTAACGACCAGGACTACACATCTGCTCAGACCACATCGGCAAACCCCTCACATTTGCTGAATGTGTGGACATATGTACAAGCACAATCCAGACGGAAGGAAGGGCCAGAAGAAGACACTGATCCTCAGACATTCCTTCCTAGGATAAATGTTCCTCCCTGCTGGGTCTTAGTCATGAATGCAGGCACCACCTCAAAATCATCAAAATATTTTCTGCTGGTTTATTTACATAATTTACAGTTTATTCTCAAACAACATCTCCAGTGTCTTATTCCTCCCACAAAAGTTATAGCAAATCTTGATGTGTAAGTATCTTAGAAAATTGACTTTCTGTGTTAGGAGATTTAAGAACAAATGTTGAAATGTGTAATCATTTTAGCTTTTTGTTTCAGTTTTCTTCTATAACACATCTTCTTTACTAAGATATATATTAGACTATTAATAAGTAAAAAGAAAAAAGTGACCAACCTGCATATAATATATGTTGATGACACATACCTCACTGTATACCTCATATGGGAATCATACTGGATATCAGCAACACATAATGATTATGCTGGGTATGCTGACTTTATTATCAAGCGAAATAGAGCCCCTTAATTCTTCACAAGCAACCTTTCCCTATACATGGGATATACATGCCAGTAATATTAGGCGCCACTGTAGCTGTGTACATCAGCCACCTTTTCATTGTCACACTCTTTGTTGTTCCTTCCTATCTGTACAAGAAGTGATAGATGCACGTCTACTTCAACTGCGGTGTTTATGTCCTATGTAGAATTAAAACATTGTCACTTGTTCCTTTGTGAAAAGTTGGAGAAGCAGTATTGCCCTGGGTAACCCTCTATTTCATGTTTATGTTGTACCCACTGCTCTGGACAAATCACTTGGACTCATCATAAGTTGTACTTTTATTTGGTTGAAATATATTCTTTTTTTTTCTTCCTTTTATAAAAATTGGTCAGTCTCACCATTTCCAGGATCAGTCTCACCATTTCCAGGGACAGTCTCACCATTTCCAGGAAAAGTCTCACCATTTCCAGGATCAGTCTCACCATTCCCAGGACAGTCTCACCATTTCCAGGAAAAGTCTAACCATTTCCAGGAACAGTCTCACCATTTCCAGGATCAGTCTCACAATTTCCAGAGACAGTCTCACCATTTCCAGAGACAGTCTCACCATTTCCAGGAAAAGTCTCACCATTTCCAGGATCAGTCTCACCATTTCCAGGATCAGTCTCACCATTTCCAGGATCAGTCTCACCATTTCCAGGAACAGTCTCACCATTTCCAGGAACAATGCAATGAGAATTCACTAAATCACAAGTTTTCTTGTACTGCTATCACAGATTGCTGCTGCTCTTAGATATTTGAGGCTCTTAGATAATTGAGGCTCTTAGATATTGAGGCTCTTAGATAATTGAGGCTCTTAGATAATTGAGGCTCTTAGATAATTGAGGCTCTTAGATAATTGAGGCCTGTATTTCTGTGCTTCTTCAATTACTGAGAGGATCTACCTAGAAAACTGATTCACATTTTTAAAATTCTTCCTTCAAGATGATCAAAGTTGCAGTTTTCAAAAACATCTGCCTGAGTTTTCAATTCTGTTTTTGTATTTTTAACCCACCATTGGGGCCCAGCTAACCAACATGAGCTCATTAGTCCTTTCTCTACTTTGTTGTCTCTTCTAATCATCTCAGGTGAAATTCCATCTTGTGATCTTTGTCTAAAGGTCTCATCTCCACATGTCTACTTTTCCTGTAGTTTCCAGGTGAGAGACTGTCTAGTAATGCTTGTAGCTGGCTTCTGTACTTTAAACTTATTTGATAATTGTTTCTGTTGACACAGCAGCCTTTTCTCTGTGTGTTACTTTTAAGCCACTGAAAATTCCATGTTTTTAACTTTCTATTTACTTGTATTTGTTTTCTGACCCACCTGTGCTTGCAGGTGACCTGCAGTGATGTTTCTCTTTGCGCTCTAATGTTGCTGCCTTTCTTTGTTTTCATTCTGGCTGTCTTATTCACAAAGTCAAGGTAATGTTGTTTTCTCCACATTAAGTATTTTATATAGATGCGTTGATTGAAGATTGAATTGTTGATAAGTATTGTTATACCATAATCTGCATAGCTTTTATTTATTGCACAAAATTGTTGTACTTAAATCTGTTTTCAGCACCCATTTCTTCATTGTTACTTTAGGTTCTTTTTCTTTCTTCTATTGCTCTTCCCTTTAAATGTCTTCAGTAGAAAAGAGTAATACTAAATCTAATGTCTGAAGATATTCTACTGCTGTTCTTTCATCACTTCCTTTACATTTTGTGTCGTTCTTGGACGTATCTTGGATGCTTTTAGAAAAGAAATGTTTCTGTTCCTACATTTGTCTTTAATTCTATCTAACCATATCTTCCATAGTCTCCCTCTTGATCTCTGTCTTAATGTTTTGAGTCAGAAAGCTTCTGATGTTGTTTCATCTGATTTCATTCTTACCAAGTGTCTGAACCATTCCTTAGCTGTTATATGTTCCAGTCACGAACAGTGGTGATAGTTAGCCTCTTGAATTCTTCAGCCTTTGTTGAGTCCTGCTGTCTTTTCTATCAGCCTTTGTTAGGTCCTGCTGCCTCATCTATCAGCCTTTGTTGGTTCCTGCTGCCTATTCTATCAGCCTTTGTTGGTTCCTGCTGCCTCTTCTATCAGCCTTGTTGGGTCCTGCTGTCTCTTCTATCAGCCTTTGTTGGGTCCTGCTGTCTCTTCTATTTTACATTAGCTTGGATGGATATATGTTGTTATTTAATATTTTTATTTGAAAAGGAAGCTGCTGACTGTGAATTTCTATATCGATTTATATTAAAAAAGTAACAAACATGTGAATATGTATTTGTGTGTGTGTGTGCTAAATAATAGAAAAGAGTGAACAGTATTGACATGTGATGTTATTCTGAGTGGTAAGATTTGTTGAAAGGTCACCAAACAAAATACCTTGACTTCTTCATCTTCATCAGCGATCCACTACTGCCTGGTGTGCAATTAGACGTCTAGATCAGCTTGGGTCATGATTGGTGTGTTCGAGGTCTTCACCACTTCTCCATCACTTGTCGTGCAGGGTTGTTTATTTGGGCCATATATGTGTTCTTTGGGTGTGAGAGTGCTGCAGTCCTTTTGTGTGTGCTCAGGAGTTGTTTGGATGCTCCGCAGTAGCATGTTGTAAAGTATTCCCTGAGGTCACAATGACCTGTTCTGAGTCAAATTTATCTGCCTGCTCATGTCTGCTTTGTTTAAGCTGTCATTTTCTGGCTCATATTCTCCATGTAATTCCCTCCATTCTGTTTTCCTAGCTTGTTTAAGCTGTTGTGTTCTGGCCCATATTCTCCATGTAATTCCCTCCATTCTGTTTTCCTAGCTTGTTTAAGCTGTCATGTTCTGGCCCATATTTCCATGTAATTCCCTCCATTCTGTTTTCCTAGCTTGTTTAAGCTGTTGTGTTCTGGCCATATTTTCCATCAACTCCCTCCATTCTGTTTTCCTAGCTTGTTTAAGCTGTCATGTTCTGGCTCATATTTTCCATGTATCTCTCTGCATTCTGTTTTCCTAGCTTGTTTAAGCTGTCATGTTCTGGCTCATATTTTCCATGTATCTCTCTGCATTCTGTTTTCCTAGCTTGTTTAAGCTGTCATGTTCGGCCCATATTTTCCATGTAACTCCTCCATTCTGTTTTCCTAGCTTGTTTAAGCTGTCATGTTCTGGCCCATATTTTCCATGTAATTCCCTCCATTCTGTTTTCCTAGCTTGTTTAAGCTGTTGTGTTCTGGCCCATATTTTCCATCAACTCCCTCCATTCTGTTTTCCTAGTTTGTTTAAGCTGTCATGTTCTGGCTCATATTTTCATGTAACTCCCTCCATTCTGTTTTCCTAGCTTGTTTAAGCTGTTGTGTTCTGGCCATATTTCCATAAACTCCCTCCATTCGTTTTCCTAGCTTGTTTAAGCTGTCATGTTCTGGTTCATATTTTCCATGTATCTCTCTGCATTCTGTTTTCCTAGCTTGTTTAAGCTGTCATGTTCTGGTTCATATTTTCCATGTATCTCTCTGCTTTCTGTTTCTAGCTTGTTTAAGCTGTCATGTTCTGCTCATATTTTCCATGTAACTCCCTCCATTCTGTTTTCCTAGCTTGTTTCAGGGTTGTCATTACTTCTTAGGGTCTGGATGATGTTGAAGGCTCCCACCTGCTTTTGAAACCTTGACTCAATAAATAGCAGCACACATTCTTCTTCATTCTTGACAGTTTCAGTGCTGCTACGCCTTATGTCTTTGGCATGTGCTCTGGCTCCTATGATGAGGACTGCAGCTGCCTTTCTTTCTTTGGATCCTTCAATAAGATGTGATGTTAATTTGGATGACTCCACTGGCACGGGCGGTTGAGCAGTTATGGATTTTAGTTCATTTTCAGTGAAACCGAGACCTTCAACTAACTACAGCTACAGTCAAGAGAGGTACAAAGTTGTCGTTCCTTATCTTATGGAAGCTTTAACATTGTCTTGTGATGCGGAGTTTCACCTTCGGAGTTTCATCTTTTCACCTTCTTATACAGTAGATGCCCTTCTTATACAGTAGATGCTCTTCTTATACAGTAGATGCCTTATACAGTAGATGCCCTCTTATACAGTAGATGCCCTTCTTATACAGTAGATACTCTACAGTAGATGCTCTTCTTATACAGTAGATGCCCTTCTTATACAGTAGATACTCTTCTTATACAGTAGATGCTATTCTTATACAGTAGATGCCCTCTTATACAGTAGATGCCTACATATACAGTAGATGCTTCTTATACAGTAGATGCCCTTTATACAGTAGAGTGCTTCTTATACAGTAGATGCCCTTCTTATACAGTAGATACTCTTCTTATACAGTAGATGCCCTTCTTATACAGTAGATACTCTTCTTATACAGTAGATGCCCTTCTTATACAGTAGATGCCCTACATATACAGTAGATGCTCTTCTATACAGTAGATGCCCTTCTTATACAGTAGATGCCCTTCTTATACAGTAGATTTCTCTTATACAGTAGATACTCTCATTATACAGTAGATACTCTCATTATACAGTAGATACTCTCATTATACAGTAGATACTCTCATTATACAGTAGATACTCTTCTTATACAGTAGATGCTCTCATTATACAGTAAATTCCCTTTTTATACAGTAGATACTCTCATTTACAGTAGATACCTCATTATACAGTAGATACTCTTATTATACAGTAAATGCTCTCATTATACAGTAAATTCCCTTTTTACAGTAGATACTCTCATTATACAGTAGATACTCTCATTATGCAGTAAATTCCCTTTTTATACAGTAGATACTCTCATTATACAGTAGATACTCTCATTATACAGTAAATTCCCTTTTTATACAGTAGATACTCTCATTATACAGTAGATACTCTCATTATACAGTAAATCCCTTTTTATACAGTAGATACTCTCATTATACAGTAGATACTCTTATTATACAGTAGATACTCTCATTATACAGTAGATACTCTTATTATACAGTAGATACTCTCATATACAGTAGATGCCCTTCTTATACAGTAGATGCCCTTCTTATACAGTAGATGCCCTTCTTATACAGTAGATGCCCTTCTTATAGAGTAGATGCCTTCTTATACAGTAGATGCTTTTCTTATACAGTAGATGCCCTTGTTATACAGTAGATGCCCTGCATGGTGTACAATCAGAGGTATCTTTGCAGGTGGATAAACAGTTTGTTTCCAAGGTTGTTTCTTCATCAAATCTTTCTCTGAGGGTCTCATTCTTAACTTGTTTCCTTTGATCACTTCACGCACTTTCCGCACTCTGTTACCACGGTGACCAACTTAGCAGCAGTACAGCACCTCATCATTGAGTGCGTCTCCGCATCCAAGGTTGGCTACCATGGAGTACTATTCTGCTCCTTCTCTTGCTTTGATAGTGCAGGTTGTCATAGGCTGATGTGTCCATCTTTTGATGTTACTCGTTCATGTAGTCTTGGTCTGCCTTTGTACCTCGTATTTTCCTTCTAATATTACTTTTGCGTAGGTTGTTGTGTCTTTAACATGCCCTCAAAAATCTCATTTTTCTTGTTGAATTGTGTTAGTAGTTCTCTTTCATTTTTAGTTGTTTAAGACTTCCTCATTTGTGTTCTTTCTTTCCATTCAAATTCTTCCTATTCTTCTATAAATCCACATCTCAAAGGCTTCAATTTCTGTTCAGTTTCTTGTCTAATGTCCATTCTGCACCATATAGGAGTGTTGAGAAGATATAACATTTGCTATTGTTAGTTTGACCCTGGTGTTACTTGTTGTGATGTAGAGTATTTTTCATGGCATTAAAATTGCTGGTACAGCACCCAATAATTTTTAAACCCGGTATTGGCTGCTGTACATACACACACTCAATATTGTTAATTAGACAAAAATAGATAACTCTTGTCAGGAGTTCATGTAGAAAGTACACAAGAGCTGATGCTTGGAAAAAAGAAACCAAATTATGAAATTAACAGTAAGTGTGTGGTGTGTGCGTGTGTTTTAAACACATT